>RSEH01000083.1:0-164991 GCA_006503475.1 Stentor roeselii | reverse complement strand
TGAATCAAGAGAATGGCTTGCAGCTAATAAGGATATTAAAGAAAGTATACTTAGATATTTAAGTTAGAAATACATAAATGATTTAGAAATAAATATTAAATATTTTATAAACTCTGCTGTCAATAGGACTTACAAAGAAAATGATTATTATTCATATCTAATCAAGAATATGAACATTGAAGAGCTTTTAGTGTATATCTTGAATTAATTTAAAAATTGTGTGGATCCATTAAAGTGAGAAATATCCTCAACTCTTCAAGTATTGAATCCAAATAAAATAAGTATTCTTTGGTGCTTTGTTTTCAAATTATTACTTAATAAGCTATAGCCGATCCCTTAATTTTAAAACTTTTGAAGGTCTAAATTCACGAAAAATAACCTGGAAGTTTGAATTATAACAATTTATTGTTTTTTCAACTTACTGAAATTATCAACCTTAAGATGAAATATTTTATTAAGATTTAATTTAAAATGATCATTAAAAATTAACTCATTAGTTTTGATCAACCATTATTCCAAAAATCTCAACTGATCGGATCAATGAAGTCTGAAATGTGCTGATACAAATCTCAATAAAATAAAAATTATTGACTTGGAAAAGTTCGGGTTAAATCCGTTAACGTTTTTAATAAACTTTTTTTCGTTAGTAACGCAGTAACTACCAGTATTTGATCAAATATCTAATCGAGCAAAGATAAAATAGGAAATATTTGGAAAATCCTTTGTTTCAAGAAAATAGAGAGTAAAGTAGTTTTGAAATAAATATTTAAACTAACTCAAAGTTATTTATATATTCAATTTACAATAATTTAGGTTTATCCATATGATGAAGAGCATTTTTAAAGCCATCATCAGAAAATATATTTAAATAGACAAGATTCATCAGATCTTAGAAAAATTTTAAGAAATCATATTAACTTTTTTATCGAAGGCAAAAGTATATATTCAATAGCCTTGGCCTTGAATTGACTAAGCCATGATACATGACACTTAACGAGTCTACACAGAACTGCTCAAATAATCCAACTAAGATAAACAAGTCAAGAATCCCAAACTAGGTAAATAGTATATTCTGAGGTCAAATCATTCTGTTCAATTTAATTATTATAGTAGAGTAAATTAGATTGTCAGTTTGAATGATAAATATTTATGGATAACTAGTGATAAAAAGAAAATCTTTGACTTTAAACTGTCTAAGTTCTGACAAATATATATGTGGAATAGTTATTGATGTTTAAAATGACTGCAAAAATATTGGCAGAGTTATAAGATGCATTTCTTCATTTTTTACAGATTATAATTAGTACTGAGTTTATATGATTACGATCAAAGAAAATCAAAGAATATGAAAGCTGTACATAATAATTAATTCAAATTGATTCAGTTTTCATTTATACTTATATAATGAAGGGAGTGGCTTAGAGTCAAGTATTTATAGAAATTTCTATAACACAATCTATGTAAATTAATAATGTTATGTGTCTAGTACAACAATTTAAATGATTTTTATTCATTAAAATTTATTATTTTATCAATAATACTAAAAATCTATCAAAGTCTTCACAAAAAAATTATTTCCCATCTCGATCTAGTAATTACCTTGAAAGACCATCAAAGCGTTAAATCTATTTCCTAGAACTAATAAAAAAAACAAATAAATATGTCAGTTACTTTAAAACCATTGTCTTACCACAAGGCGTATCTCGGCAAGCTCTTCAAATCGACAAAGAAAAGATATGTTTGGAAGTTTGAATTAGATGGAAAAGAACATGAAGTAGTCCTTACGCAGTCTTACTTCAGTCATAAGGAATCAATCTCAATAGACGGTGAATGCAAGTACGAGAATGTGTTCAAAACATATGATTTAGATGAACATACAGAGCTGATTGATTTGCATAAAGTACAAATTAAGAGAAAGAGGCTACAAAAAATATGATCTTTATATTTATCAATCCAGTTTCCGGTATTCTTTCAAACCCAAAAGAACAAAGACTGAATACGAATTAGAAGTCAAAGATGCAATCAATATCGATTTAGAAGTGAAAGGAAATGAAAGAAGAGGATATAGAAGAAGAAGTTCAAGTAATTCTTCTGATGATTCTAAAAAGAGAAGACCTCTTGTAAAAATCGGCAGAAATCTATCAAGGGAGAGCTCATCAGATTCTGTTGACTCTTTTGGTCGGCCAATCAACAAGATTGAATTAGAATAGTTTAATTAGAAGTATTCAAACACTATTGTTAGTAGTAATTAAGTTTTTTTGGTAAAGTTGTATAAATAATGATTTTTTAAAAGGTACTACTTATTCAGTAGTGGATATATCAAGGTAAGTGATAAAGTTATCATTCACTACAGTCAATTAATATTTTTCAAGTTTTCTAATCAAGACAAATAAAAAAAGTCGCTCTTCGGATTTGATAGATTTCTTTATTACTTTTCAAAAAATGATGAAATTCTTTAAAATTAGATAGAATTCTTCACCACCTAAACTACTGCTCTGTTTAGAATAGTTAAATAATACTCTAAATACTTTAAATCAATATATTTGCTATCATTTAGTTGCTGTGAGGTAGTTTATGAAACTTACTCAAATGTTCAGACTGCGAATAATATGCATAATTGTATGAAAAATAGATAATAGTAAATTTTAACACAAGAATTTATTCTTTTGTGGTTTTTGAATAGATTATATACGGAATCTAGGGTTTTTTCTTGGAGAACATTATTCTCATTCAATATTTGGATTAGAGACAAAATAGAGCAACTAAATTTGAGAATGAAATAATTTCAGTTTCAATTGTTTTGAACAAGTTTCCATACTTGAATGGCCATAATGATTATATCAAAGGCTTTGATTATTATAAAAATTGCTAATTTTTGAAAATTATCGGAGAAAATATCTTTGTAATTAGACTATATCAAAACTATTCTAATCGTTTCATGTTTCTCTGTGGAAATTACCAAAAAGAAAAATACATCTTTTTGTCTACAAAAAAATATTATTAAATAAATTGTCTATAATTCAATAATTGATCTCTTTTTTTATGAATATCTACAAAATTTTATAGATAATTAGAGAGCTATTTTAGTAAGTAAACGGAAATTTTTAAGTACTTTCTTTATATCTTTTCATCATTATTGATCATTATTTATTTTTCCAAACTTATCTGTTTTCAATAATGATAACATTTATCTTAAGCTTTTTTAGGAAAGAATTTTCAAATTCAATGAAATTAAAAACTCACTCACATCAAATCCAATCATAAATGAAAGGCACTCTATATTTTCCTGAAGTTTTTTATATGATATTAGGACTAGATTTAATTTTGATATTTCAACTTCTTCTTTCCATGGATATTCAAATTGATTATTCTACAAATTTAATAAAAATGGATTTAATTCGTTCCCCTAGCAAGATTTTAGAGTATCTAAGATATTTTGTTGTTATTATCAGTGGACTCATTCTTATCGTACTCTCAGTTCTTTCTTTGATGAATGAAGAAAAAATGAATGACAATGAAAAATATATACTGTCCCTAATCTTTTTAATTGTTTCAGTATTGGGAACTATTTTAACTCTACTGTATGTTTTATTTAGCGTTCTGATAGTTAAAAATGAGAAAAAAACAATCATCTTTTTCCTCTTGCTTATCAGTTTCTTGTTTTTTATTATAGCTATACTTCATATAAAGCTAGTGGAATTCGAATTCAAACCAGTGGTCATCGAGACAGGTCTTGGTATATGCTTTGCCTGGGTAGCTCTGATAAAGTTGTTGAGCCCGGAAAATTTAGAAAACCAGAAAAATAATCAAAATCAACAAAACAATCAGAATCCACAAAATTCTGAAGATGAAGAAAATCAAAAGAATATAATGAATTACTTTTGGTTTTTATTGTTTCCGACTTACTGTTGCTGTACTTTTCCAATTTTAATATGTGGAATTCCTCTTTATTTTTTTATAAATGATCAAGGAATCAATTTTGAAACAATTATAAAAATGATATATATAGGAGATGCTTTATTCATTTTTAGCCTGGGTTTCATTTGCATTTGGTATTATTTTAAATTCTTTTACCTTATAATAGAAAAAGACGAAAATAATGCAGAATCTGTTTCGAATATTTTTAAAAAATGCCCAAAAAAAGACTCTCTTCCTGGATTTTTTATTTTTTTGTCTTTGCTTGGAGTTTCTGTATTTTTTATGATTAATATAACAAAAAATTTAAAAAATTTTAACTTCTCAGAGGAGTTTTACTTGAATTCGATATACCTAATTTTAACTCCTCTTATGATATTCAGTGGAATTTCAATATCAAAACTTGAGTGCTTCGAAGTAAAACTAAATTTATTTGTAGGATTATTTGGTTTAATTCCTCTAATAGTATTCATTTTACTATACTTGAAATTTCCTCAGTTTCAGGAAATATTTGGATATTTTATATTTCTTCCTCTAATATTTGCAATATTTTGGTCTTCTATTTCATTGATAAAAGATAAAATTTTATATTCTTGGCTTCTTTTCACATCATGCTTAATTTTTGCATTACCAATAGGTTTTCTCTTACCTTTTAGCCTATACTGGAAATTAAGCAAGATAATAATTTACTCAATAATCGCTGTGAGTTTATTATTAGTAATTATTTTGATTATATACTGCATTTATATAGAAATTAAAGAGTCCAAAAATAAATCTGAAATAAATACTAATAATATTTTCAAGAATGAAGCACTTCATAGAATATTATTATTTATAATTTCTTTAGTATTTCTTACAAGTGAAGGAATATTGATTTACATGTATTTCACAGCTCCTTTTTCATCAGAATCAACAGGTGCAATTTTAAGTATGCTAATAATGTCCCCGATACTATTCATATCATCATCATTTACAATTTACCAAGATATTATAAATAAAATAAAATTAAGAACATCTATTATTATAACAATTATTATTTTCTCATGTTTTTCAATCATTTCAGGAGTTTTATATAAAACTCTTGGTCTCATTGGAAGTGAGATATCATTTGCTTGTTTGTCTTTTTGTATTATCAGTTTTATTGTTATGATAATTATCTGTGTCTTTTTTTTGCTGAAATATAGATTCGAAAATTATGGGAAGAGTTTGATCATCATTTGCAATGTCGTACTTTGGATTGCTTTTGTTTTACCCTTGGGAGTTGTTCTTCCATCAGCTATTTCTCGAGCAGAAGATTCAAAAAGTAAAATAAAATATATTGGATTAGCAAATACTTTTATAGGACTTGTTATAATGGTAGGAGTTTCAACAGTAACCATTATGTACAATAAGATAAATAAAAGTTCTAAAGAAGAAAAAGAAGCAAGGGAATTGTGCCAAAAAATAAGCGAACAGCTTATGAAAGAAAATATTCAAAATAATTTTAATGATATCAGACAATATTATGATATATATATTTCTAATAAAAATAAATCAAATCTTCTCGATATCGAGGAAAAGTTCACTTTAACAAATTCAAATGGTGTTCGTATTTTAAAATTAATAAATACCTCTGACACGAATACGGGCACAAGTTTTAATGATATTAATATTTTGAGATTATTAGGATGCTATAAAAAAAAAAAAGAATCTTATAAATCATCATCTCCTAAACTAGATTCTCATTTACATAACGAATTTAAAGCTCAAACCTATGAATCATATAATAAAAATAATTTTAAACAATCATCAGATAGAACAAATTTAGATTTATCAACCAAAAGAGTAAAAAAAACAGAACATGATCCCTTGTCGGAAGATATTGATAGTGATTCTTTCATAGATCATTATGATCAAAAATCAAAAATCGTAAAATTTAATGAATTATATCGTAAACACTCTGAAACTATAACATATTCTTCCAGAAACGATTGTTTAGATTTTTTGTTTGATACACTAGCATCTGAACCAGATACCCATTCTAATGAAAAATATATAACTATCGAATCTATAATAATTTTAATGAGAACTGGAGGAATAACAGAAGATAAAATATCAGATTTACACCTTAAAAAACTTTACAATAAATGGACTAAAAATGGAGTATATCATCTCAATAAATCTGCATTTACTAATTCATTTATTGCATCTGTTTCATTTAAAATATTCAAGGGAGATATTAAAAATGCGACAAATAAGGTAATCAATGACTATCTTTTAAAAAATCTTCAAATAAATTTTAAAAAAATGTACTATCAAGTAAAGCTTCAAGAGTATAAAAAAATTAAAGCATTAAGAGTAGAGTCTTTCGATAAATTATCATTAGAGGAGGATAGAAATGATCAGATCAATAATGAAGTTCATGAAAAGGAGCAAAATTATTTTTTATTCATGCATAATTTCTATAACTGGTTTATTGAATCATTTAACAAAGTCAATATATTTTCAAAATGTCAAAATTGTTGTGAAAGTTTTCAAGAGATGTTATTTAAGAAATTTCCTGAAAACGCTGAAAACCATGGTACTCAAAACCCTTTATCAAGTAAATTCGAAAATAAAGAACAAATTTTACTTTTTATAAAAAAAGAAATTGATGAAAACAGAAAAAAAAATCAAAATTTGAATGATATGGAATCATCGGAAATTGAAATTCCATGGAAAGATATCACTGGTTTAATTATTCCTAAATTGATTGAAATTTCCCAGATTTCTTCTCTTGGTTTCAAAAAAGGTACCAGTTGGAAAATCATTGGCTCCTCTCTTGAAAAAATAGGTGATTTTCTTCTTTTAACTAATTTTTCATACTTTTACGAAATTTTCTGGATATCTTTTGGGATGGCTATGATATTTTTAATAAGTGCCTTTATTACCCTACGATATGATAAAAAGGAAAAAATATACTTGATTTTTAATAAAATTGGAGATATAAGCTATTTATTTATATTAAAAGCTCAACTTTCAGTTTTTTCATGCAATATTGATGCAGTTCCTCCAGTATTATGGTCCACAAATATAAAATGCTATGAGTCTATTCATATGATTCATTTTTCTTTCGCTATTTTTTGCATTTTATTCTATTATCCCATAGCATCATTTCAACAATATAAAATACAACAAAAAAATTCAAAAATAGTTTTTGATTCAACTTTTATAGTTGTTGAGAATTCATTTAAATTGTGTATTGCTGCAGTTACTGTATTTTTACCTTCTCAGGTATATTTGAAGACTCAATTATTCACAACTAGTATATTGTTATTATTTTTCATTGCATACTGTTTTTGGACAAAACTTTGCATTGAACAAAGTATAAAGATCAGGGTAAAGATCTGGATTATTGTTGTATATGTCATTGAATTTATTAGTAATTTCATGGGGTTGATGAGCTTATTTTTCAAAGAATCACTTGAAATAAATATGATTTATTTTATTTCTGTAGGAATAACTTTGATTTTGGCTTCAGTTTTTCATGTTTCAAATAGACCCCAAAACAAAGTATTACCATCAAAAGAATTTTAATCACTTTAAAAGTATAAATAGTCATAAATATGGTCTTCTTACTATATCTCAGGCTTTTATTAATTTTAATTAAATAAAAATTTAGAAATCTGATTATGCTTTGAATTTATGGTAATTTATACTTCAGATAATAACATCTCACTCAATCTATTGATTTCAATTAATAAATTAAAGATAAGATCAATTTAAACTCCCCAAATTTTTCTGTCTGAATTATTATTTAAATACAACAAAGGTGTTTATACAAATAATATTGAACCTCCAAAAGTTAATCCTCGATTATATTATCTAATAATTAAATCTAACCCTTATTTTTTGCTTCTCTGACGATGATTTTAGTTTAATGATGAGCTCCTTGAATTTCTTAAAAACCTCAATAATAGAAACACAATATTGAGAAAAAAGACAAACCATCAAAATAATGATGAAAAAGATATTAAAAATCTCTTCACTCAATAAATTAGGAAATGTTTGAATCACCAAAATTTCAACCAAAATAATAAAAAAACAACCTTCAGAAAAAGTATTTGATACGAGATTCACCTTAATTTTGAAAGATTTAACTGTAGCTAAATATATAAACATCACTAAAGCAAAAAAGAGATTCAATGATTTTTGAAGTATTGGAATATCATTCAAATAAATCTGAGAAAAAGCAAAAAATAATCTCTTTAAAGTTAACAGAGGGTAATAAAGCACAAATTTGAGTCCTTTTTGATATTCAAATTCATAGAACAAAGATCCGAACTTACTTAGAAACAATGTGTCTCCATTAATTATTTTTTCCAAATTACAGCAAATAATTAACATTAAACAAAAAGGTGTGAAAATAAAAATGATCTAAATACCAATTACCAGATAAACACAAGCTATAACAGAAGTTAGAAAATGTCCGGCTCTGCTATTCAAAGCTTTCTAATTAACTCCTACCGCTTGATAATTAATTATTGCAAAAACCCCGAAGCTCAAAAAACTCTGCATCCAGAATCTCAAGAAAACATTATACTTATAATCTGCAACCCATTTTTCAAGAGTCAAGCTGATCCCTTTGATATTTAACCGAGAAATCAAGTAAATAACGGGCCAAAATATTAAAATAGGTAAAAAAGTTGTTAGATCTTGCCCAATGTTAAATAAAAAAACTGAAGATTCAATTCCAACCTTTCTTACTTCCGGACTAGGCAAAGTAGACAAATTTTGACTGATTATAAATTTCATCAAATTTGGAACCATGTTAAAAGAACCTATTTCTGTGCAAAACTGAGTCATTGTTGGTGTCAGTCCATTTTGAGCTAATGGTAAAAAAGCTATCATCTGCATCGTGCTTAGCAAAGCCCAAGCTGCTGAAGGGTTTGATATCATCAGTAGTCCAAAAGTAGCTACTGTAAGGCCTTGACTTGCAGCTTTAGATTTTGTGATGATTTCTTTGAGTATTGGCTTTATGTAGTGGTATTCATAAAGATTTACTTCAAAATAATGGGATTCAAGTGTTTCATTCTTTTTACTATAGATTTTTTCAGTGAAATTTAAAGAAATAATTGTACCTTGCTGAATGTCTTCATAAAAAGTTGGAGAAAAAACGTATTTTTTTGAAGAGATTTTTAGGAATTTATATGAGAACTTTTTAACTTTTAAAGAAAAAATAATGCTGGAATTGCTGAGACTTAAGTTGAGTTCTGAATCGAAGACAAGAAAGATTCGATTAACTGGACTTACTTGAATCTCCAGCGTGAACACATCTAACACACAATAATTTCCTGATTTAGTGTAACCTAATATGCAAACGCAGGTATGGTTAAATAATAATTCATTTTTACCACAGATCGGTTCACAATACCCTGAAATTAGCTTGAAATTTTCAAGACAAGTTTCGCATTCTACCGTATTATTTAAATCTTGGTTCTTTTTGCATGTTAAACATTGATTTGGGCATTCATAACAAGATTTTTGATCAAAATAGTACCCGTTAATGCAGTTGCATTTACCTTGAACAGCGATTGTGTTTACTTCAGAACAAATTGTGCAGTAGTCTAATGAAGTGCATTCCAAACAGTCTAAATCGCATTTTTTACATTTTATCCCGGGAGACTCTTTTGCGTAATAACCTGTCTTGCACTTGCAAATCCCATAATCATCTAATTGAGCGTTTATATCTAAGCATGAAGAGCAATTGATAGAGTTATTGCAATTTTTACATTCTGGTAAACAACTTAAACATTCGAAAGCCCCTGATATTGAATCAAATAGGTTTGAATCTTGAAGGGTTTGTTGAAAATAACCTTCTTTGCAAATGCATTTTCCTTTGAATAAATAGGTATTTTTTAAAGAGCAACTGGTGCAATATTGTGATGAAGAACAAGTCGAACATTCCTTAGGGCAAGGCTTACATGAGCCTTCAATCAACATATTGTCATCAGAATAATAGCCAGGCTTACATTTACATCTTGAAGAAGAGTCAAGTTCAGCAAAACTTTCAACACAAGAATCACAATTTTTTTCTTCTTTACAAGTTTCACATTCATCCAAGCACTTACTACAATACTCTCCATCTTTAAAATAGCCATCCAAGCAGCTACATCTTTTTTCTGAATTGATGAAAGTATGAGGATATTTGCATGAAATGCAAGTAGTATTATCGGAGCAATTCAAACACTCTTCAAGACAATCATAGCAATTTATTCCCTGCTTATAATAGCCTTCTTTACAAACACACTGATTTTCTTTGGAAAGATGCATACTTGGATTAATACACTCTGAGCAAGTTGTTTCATTAAGACAGTTTCTGCATTCAGGCATGCAAGGCTTGCAAGGACTTGGACCATAAAATCCAATTTTACAAATGCATCTATTTTGTAAGTTAAGACTGGAATTTGAATCTTTGCATAAAGTGCAAGAGGTATTATCTGAACATTTTAAGCACTCATCAAGACAATCATAGCAATTGATCCCCAGCTTATAATGACCGTCTTCACAAATACATTGATTTTCTTGGGAAAGATGCAGACTTGGATTAATACACTCTGAGCAAGTTGTTTCATTAAGACAGTTTTTGCATTCAGGCATGCAAGGCTTGCAAGGACTTGGCCCATAAAACCCAATTTTACAAATGCACCTGTTTTGTGAGTCCAGAATGGAATTTGGGTCTTTACATTGAGTGCAAGAGGTACCATTTATACAGCTCTGACACTCTTCTAGGCATTTCACACAATGAGGATATGTCACATTTTGAAAGTAACTTTCATTGCAAATGCAAGTGTTTTGGACTAATGTTTGATTTTCTCTGCATTTAGTGCATTTTGTTAAATTTGAACATTCAAGACACTCAATTGAACACAATTCACAGTTCTTACTTGTTTCATTCCAGAATCTTCCTTTGACGCAAGAGCATTTTCCATTGTTTAATGAAGATGTATTATGACATTTTTCACATGAATTATCTAAGAAACTAGTGCAAAACTCACATAAAGGATCAAAGCATAATTGACAGGATTCATTATGAAAGCAGCCATTTTTACAGATTTTTAAGCAGCTATAGCAGGAGCTATTTTCTTGAAATTCTAGAAGAGAGCAATTTGAAAGTGATCCAGAGTATGTATTGTGTGAAAGATACCCATTGTGTAGAGTGAGTTTATAAATAAAACCAACAAAAGAACCATCTGTATGCCCTATCACAAATGAGCTATTCTCAAAATGATAAATATAAACAGTATAGTAACCAAAAGTCATAGGAGATCCCCCGTTGATAATAATACGCCAATTAAAGCCTCCACTTGAAAAGGTTATTAATTCAAATGTCAGTATATGCCAGTTATAATAAAGATTGTTTTGGTAAGGATATATATTTCCTTGAAGAACAACTTGATCAGATAAGATTGAAAAGCTGGATCTCTGCAGTATTAAACCATGATTTAATATTCGAATCCAAAGACTGATTGTCACATTGTATGATAGATTTAGAGGATTTGTTGACATCCAAGATGTTTTATAAAAGTAAAATCCTCTGTTAATGGAAGGAATTGGATTTGAAGCAGAGATCTTTGGATAGAAATTTGAAATATCAGCTACTGTAAACTGAACAGGATACAAAGAATTATTAATTATCGGCGATATTTTATCAAATGTCACATCAATCACAGGTTGACTGACCAAAATGCATTCAGTAGAATTATTTTGAAATCCTAAAGGACATGAACCAACGCATAAAGTCGCTAACTTTAAAAAGCCAGAAACACAAGAAAAACATTTGGAGTAACTGTTTCCGTAGCAAGATGCACAGTTTATATGACAGCAGTTACCATCTGAAGCTACATAATGAGAATCGATACAATAATTGTTTGAAGTTTCATAACATATTGCATCACTTTCATAACTACTACATTTTGTACAATTTTTTAAAAAGCATTGGCTGCACCTTCCGAAAGTAGAGCATCCAACTTTACAGTTGCCGTAACAGTATAAACATTGCTTATCGTATTCGCTGTAATAAGTAACACCATGACAATTAATTAAGCAATCTGATTTTTTGGTTGTAAGACAAGGGTTATCGAATAGTGAAAGATTATTAATCGATGTTTGCCAAACTGCAATCCAGTATATCAACCCATAAAAGGAATTAGTTTTATGATTTCCAATATATATAGTTGTGTTTATATCACGAAATATATAATCTATTTTTGATTCTTTCATAATTGTGTTCAAATTATTACTATAGGTTAAAGTAAATGTATTCGAATTAAATTCAGTGGTTATGAAGTAGTTAGTCCATGTCCAACTCACCTTATTAATGTAAGAAGAGTTAAATTTGATTAATCCTTCATAGTTAGTCAAATTGAGTACCCACCCAAAAATAGTCGAAAAAGTTACTGATTCTTTATCGAAGATTAATCCCTCGTAAGCATTATAAATCCACATTGATATTGTAAATTCAACATTCAAAGTTACAGGGATTACACTTTTCAAATACCTACTACCAAAAAACGACAATCCCCTAGATTTTAACGGAATTGGATCATCATTTTCAGTATTGTTATAAGGAGCAAAAGTTGAAGCGTTTTTCCCACTTTGAAAAATATCATAAATCTGTCTGAATTCATTAAATTTCGTATTTATGACAGGAATCAAAAGATTTGTTTCATCATATTTATAAGGAGTGATGATGCAATGTTTTTTAAAAAGTAAATAAGAACTCAGACATTCAGTACAATTGAATAATTCACCATTTTTGCACATATACCCTAAGCTGCATTCTATTATTTGTCCATCAGAGCAGAATCTACAAGAAGTAATTAAAAAATCATCACATTCACTACAGTTCTGAGAATAACAGAGATTGCAAGAGTCTCTGATACACCATGGCCAATCTGGACATATTGAATTGCAGACATGGCATTCTTTATTTAAATAGTATTCATTCGGTCCACATAAAATATCAGAAGTTAGTAAATTTCTAATTTTATTTTCGTCATTTTGAAGGAAACCATCATACAAAAACCCTTGGAAACTTCTTCCTGAAGGATCTCCGAATGAATAATTGAGTCCTTGAATTTGAGACCTGAACTCATGATTTTCGAAATGTTTATAAGCATTATTGATCCTCATCCATAAGGTAGGTTTGACAATCAAAATCATTTCAATCCAATTGCTGTTGTATTTATCTATAAGACTTACTGTTATATTTGTATCGTTATTGTTTAATAATAGGTGAACCATAATATGGCTGCTGTTTCCATAAACTTCTAAAATGTTTTGATTTTGATTGGTAACCATAAAAATCACCCCTTCATTGTAAATTCGAAGACTTAAAGCTAATGCAAATTCAGGCGCCATAATCCAGGAAGTATTGGAAACCAGGCTACTTGAGCTCTTAAAATACAAGCCTCTATCTATCGTCATTATCGGACTTTTTTTCCCCAAGTCTCTGAATTCCAAGCCTAATGGATGGTTGAAAGTTTTCACAGATTTCGCATTGTACGGTATTAGAATGCCTGGAGGTAGTGAAAAAAGGGTAAGATTGTGAGAGGCTTGGCAATAATTATCAATGGTATCAAAGCCAGTAGGGCAGAGGGCCAAACAGCTTGAATTTTTGAAGTTATATCCTTGTGAGCAAGAATCGCATAGATTAGTTCCAGATCCTAAGCACCAAAGGCCCTGAGAAGCTGAGATTTTGATTTCTAAAAGGAGGAAAAAAATACTAAGAGACATTATAATAAACTTCATTTCATTTAGTTTGAAGGAGCAAACTAATACTTCGATTAAGTTCTATTATTAACTTATTTTTATTAGAATGATATTCTAAAGGTTAGATTTTGAAAAGTAAAGCACTATTCGATGAAAAATATTTCCATTTTGCTTTAAAAATATCAAAAATATATTAAATCTACAAGTCTCTTGAGTTATAAAAGATTCAATATAGTGAATAAAGTGTTAGAAAGTTTTAATTATCATGAAATCTTAAAAAATAGTACAAATTAAAATCGCTGTATTATATTTTTGAGAAAATCTTAATTTATTGTGGTATAGAAATCCTATAATAGTGGGTATGAAGATTAACATTGATTTAATGAAGCGTCAAGAATAATTAGACACATGCTAGTCTTAATCTTTTATTCTCCTTTCAACAAAAGCCAATTATAAAGATTCAGTGTTTAAATTCTTTAAAGAAATTAATTCCTGAACTATTTATCAGTATATTCCTAGTTTTATTTATCTCAGGTATGATCATTTACTTAAAACTTTCTGAAGCCATGAAAAAATACTAAAAGAAATACATTTTCTTTAGAAATTTATATTAAAGATTTTTTTTCAAGCATAAAAATTACTTATAATTCACTCTTTAAATGCATCCTCAAATTTTGAATAGAAAATGATTTCGAGCTTAATTCTTGAAGCTATACATATCTTAATGCTATGTTTTATTTTCTCCAGGTATTGTCACTTCGATAGAAAACATTCCAAAATGCGCAAGACCTCCAAGAATTTTAATCACAGCAGCATCAATTTAAAATCGAATCAACTCAAGGATAATAACGATAGGATGAGTTGATTCATTAGAAAACAATCAAAAGCTTCTATTTCTTCATAAACCTAAAGACTTAGGAAATCGAATCAATTTATAAGCTTTCTTTCTATGCAAAAAAGAATTGACTGAATCAATGTATTTAACTAAAGACCGAAAAGTGGTAGTCTTCGGATTTACCCCAAGTTCTTTAAATATAGAGACCTTTGCTTGGAAACTAGAAACATTATCAGTCGATGAAGTTGGTAACATAGCAGGCTTTGGTTTATTTGAAATAATTTAACAACAGAGATTTCGTCGCATTATTGGAGGACTCGCAGAAAAGGCTTTGTAAATGATTTGATTCGTAAAACTTTCTTTAGGGTTGGCTTTGAAAATCTCAAGTCAATGAAAATGCTGAAGGTTGGAAGTGCTCTGAATCCTAGAGATTTAACATATTGGTGTTTTAAAATGACTTATTTTATATGTTCGGCTATGTCTCTTTCTCAATTGACGTGCCTCAATTACTTTACTAATATATATTGCTAGTGAAAGATGGAAAATTATCACTTCGAAGGAGAAAGACTTGGATTGAAAAATTTTCATTATTCGTATGTTTTTGAGATGAATGTTTGTCATTTATGGAGTGAAGACCAATTCATGATATTCACAAATTAAAGTTCTTTACTGAATCCTGGTAAACTCAGAATTTTGAAGGGAACTCAATTTTGGTGCCTTCGGTCTAATGATAAGAAGGAAATTACCTTTTTTTGGAGGATCGACTCATGAAATTTAAGACTATATTTAGTTAATTGGTTTATCTCAAGAAATACCAAAAGTTTAAGATATAACTCCGAATTTCAAATCTTCACAAAGTAGAATTATTCTGCACAATCATCAATAATTACATATACAAAAGGGTTCACTGTGATGACATCAGCAATCAGGAGTACTTCAGATATCTCTGGAGATTTCACCTAGAAGTAATGGAAATTATCTCGATTATTCAAGATAAGATAATTATTTGAATTACTAAGCCCATTTGATTCTCATGAAATGAATTTATACTTTTAGATTTTGTTTAAGACTCTAGAAAACCTCTCCCTATAAATTTGAAATATCTCATCAATAATTTCCGTAAAATCCCTAATGAAAACAATAAAAAACTTATAAAAACAATCACATGTTCCTCCCAATACTCCAATCATTAAAACAACCTAAAGATCTAATTCCTATCAAACTACCTTAAACAACAGGAGATCCAGCACATCCATTGCTATCAAGTCCACACTGTCCAAAAGCAATCCAAAAATATCCTTGCATGCCCCATCCAGTTCCCCAAGAATTAGCACATATCCAATAATTGGTACTTCCAGACACACCCCATCCAAGTAGTTTCACACAATGTCCCCCTACAGCTGCTCCAGAGGTATGAACATAAACTCCACTTTTATAACTATAAAAATCCTGATAAAGTGTAAAGCAAACTTCAAGAGGACCAGCTGACATGACAGCAGCTTGAATAGAAGCAGGGTTAGAATAAAGAGCGACATTAGTAGCCTTATACAAGACAAGAGGAGAGCCATTCAAGCATTTCGAAGGGCAGCTCTGGTCGACTCCCATGTAAGGAATGCAAGAGTCTAAAGGAATTCCGACTCTTTGCATATATTGCCAGGCGCCCAGGTTGCCGCCGCCGTTGCACCCTGAAGCTGTGTCAGTGTTGCAGTCGACGAGGAACTGAGGCGAAAGGACCACGTTCACTGCGCCGTTGGAAGAAATGCAGGCCCTGTCACTTAGTGACTCACTTGCTGCGAAGGCCCAACAGGAACCGCATTGGCCTTGGTCTCTGATGGGGTGGATGCAGTTTGGCCACTGGACTCTGGAGTCGAAATTCGTTGGCGCAGTTATGTGGTTTAATAGAGAGCCCCAGTCGTATTCAGGAATTGATTCGTCTCTTGTTTGGATACTAGATGCGAGTGAACGGGCTTGAGATATTGTCATTGATCCTACCCAATCTTTCGAGGATACCCAGCTTGATTGGACGGAATTTATGTAGTCTACTAGAGATTGAGGAACTACTTCTGAGGAATCGTCGAGATCTACTGAAGGGCCAGATGAGACTGATAAGACTAAGGCAAGTATTAAGCCTATTTTCATTTTTAGAATAAACTCTCCAATATGGAAGAAATCATTAGGGAAGAAGAATCCTAGAAAACTTGAAGACGTCCTTAGCCCTGTTTAAGTATGACTCAGCAGATAAAAAATTCAAGTGTCTCATTTTAAGATGCAGTATAGATAGAAACCTAATCCTCTGTGGCCTTGATCAATATTATGCCTTCGTTACAATTTTATCAGTGACTTTTTTGTTTTCCATAGCTGTGGATGTTTACTGAGATAAAAATAAAAGTTTTGAGTGAAAAACTGAATAATAATATGCCTCACTATAGATTCGCTAATTTTGCTAGATTTTGGATTCGAAGGCATTTTATATTGGGAATTTATTTTTTTCTGTTTCCATCCTATAAGAGATAAGAAGGGATAGAAATCATGGGTTTTTAATCGATTTAGCAAAATTATTTGACCTTTATTACTTGTACGTTGTATTAAGACTTGCTTCTTTACATCTCCAGCCATCATCTTGTTAATACTCTGGGTTAATATTAAAATAAATAGAAATAAGAGATCCTGGCTTTCTGAGAAGGTATTGCTAATTGTTTTGAGGATTTTACAGTAACAATAGTTTGTGACTTTAGCATATTATCCATTTACAGAAATGAGAGAAATTTTCTATGCTGTCAGTCAGCTTTACCTCAATGAAAATATATTAAAGATCAGTCTTTTTCACTACTTGCACTATTTGGTTTGAAAACCTTTCAATAAAAAATGATTCTCTTGACTAAAATTGTGATTTAACTGCTATTTTCGTTGATTTTCCTAATAATCTAAGTGAAAAATATTTTCGCATTACTGAAATGAACAGATCATTCGATATATGTTTACCAAATGCTTATTTATTGAACTTGTCTACCAGTACTTGCTAGTTTAGTACTTTTGGTTTCGAAGATTAAATCAGCTATCAAGAATTACAAAAAAAACTCAAGAATCTCGAATAAATCAACCAGATATTGAAATTATTTAAGCACTTAAAATTTACTATTTGTTCGATAATAGAGACTGATATATGATATTAAATTGAATCAATTTCTTAAATTGATATCAAATTAAATATAAAATATTAATTCTCATAAGTTTTCGTCAATCTTCTTGAATAAAATCTTTAAATTAATATTAAAGAGCTATAAGACTATTATAAATCCAGACTAATCAAAGCATGCTTCTTGAATAAAATCTTTAAATTAATATTAGAAAGTTATAGGACTAATATAAGTCGAAAATAAAAAGATGCAAGGCAATAGCATTTGAATTCCAAAATATATCAAATAATAATAAAATAAAACTAAATCCAGAGGTAAGAATCATTTAGTTACAGAATGATTGTAACCTGAAATTTCTTTGTTTAATATTACCTTGAGATAATTTTAAATCTGGATAAGCATTAGCTATTCTAGAATCCTATATCTTCAAATTTTGACTGCCTAGTGAAGTTAAATTTCATTAAAATAATTTTCCTAAATCTTAAATCTTGAGTTTTTAAAATTTAGATTACTAAATACTTATAAGCACTTCGAGGAACATTTGAACAGGTAATCAGATATTAAGACAATATTGAAACTTAAAAAACCTCATATTCTCAACACATTCAAGATAAAAACGAGTTATTTTTCATTGAAAAATTGATCTTAATAGTTGGTTCACCAATTAAAAAACTCTTAAATCCTTGCTTTTATCCTATCTACCCTATCATGATAACTTCTAATCTAAAGCTCAGTAGTGCCCCTCCTTTAGTATTAATTGCTATAATCTCGAAAGAATTTTCTCCTGATTTGACAAATCCTGATACATCACAAACTTTATAAGCTTTAGGTATCCAAGTATTAGTAAAGCAGCCTGTATATGCATTGTTTAAGTAAAAATATGCCTTATCGTCTACATTAAAGTAAATAATCGCTGCTTTGATAGTTTTGGTTGGAAGTTCGAATGATTTGATAAAGGTTAAATTCTTGCTGTTCTGATTAGATTTTGCTGAAGATGTTTCCCATATGTGGGTCCCTCCTGTATAAATATCTGGATTTTTTGTTCCTGAAATAATTGATGCACTTATTCCGTTTGGATAATTCGGGCCGAAGACCTGAAATGTGGTATCACTTAATATTTGCACTGTTGATGATTTTCCTGAGAATGAAGGGCAATTTGAAACTAGAGCACTGGTGATTAAGGATAAAAATAGTGTTTTTATCATTACTTATATCAGAAAGTTTAGAATTTTGTGTAAAGAAAGGAAATATTTAATCAGTTGAAGAAGTTTTTTGTGAAGATCAATTGAATCTATCATAGTATTTAAAATTAATTATAATAGTGAGTAAAAATTAAATATATTTATGTTGAGATATTATCAGATTACTTAATGGTCTTAGAGTTTCTTAATTAAGATTATTTAAAAGTTGATTATTAATATTCTCCATACTTCAAGACCTTATATAACTTTTGATTGTTAAAGTTTTGATAAAATTCAAAAGAATCATCTTCAATTTACAAATTTTCTTTTATCAAACTTCACAATAAATTTATATTTTTTCATAAAAGCTGACAAATATCTTAATTTTCAAAAAAAAGCCCAAGCCAACTTCGATCCCTAAGTAAATCTAAAGATTAGAAGATAAAATTTCTTCACAATTATTTCTAAATGAATAATCATTAAGCTAAACTTCCAAAGTTATATAAAGAATTCTTCTTTCAATAAAGACCCTTGTTAATCTAAACAATTCAATCAATCGATTAACTAAAACTAAGTAAATAATTCAAGCCCATCCGTGATATCTTACGAATCTTCGATACGCATCTTCAGCTTCATAAAAGCTATAATCATAAGCGCTTCCCATCAAGTCCAAAGACCCGCCGCCGTCAGCGAAGTTGGTCATGAGTTCAACTAAAATATTTTCAATTGTATTTTGATAGTTCCAGCCCTTAGGTGAAAGTGAATAGTTGCAAATACTTCCACCTATCGTCACAAAACCTGTTCGGAAGTTGAACCTCGGCCTGATGATCCGAATGAAAGGAGGCGAATTCGGGTAAAACTGGGGAAAAATTATTTCGTAAACAATCGCGCAGGGCTTTGAGTATCTTGATGAAAACGCTCTGAGGTCGTTATTCAATCTAGGGCCCAGGTCAAAGTTGGATACTTCTATAGTCCAGATTGAGATGTCGTCATTTGGACCAAAGGTGATTTTTATGCCAGGAATTGCACTTGAGTAAGTTAATGAAGTGTATTCTTTTATGATTCTTTGGAGAGATGCTGGGTTCTGAGCTCTTGCATTTGGATTTGTATTCAACATTTTTCAATATTATATTTCATTGTAGATATTTCTTGAAATTGACAATATCAAATGAATATTCGGAATATTTAATATATTTATTATTGAATAGACTTAAAATCTTAAGTTTGAAAGGAAAGTAAGAAAATTAAGCATGAGGTTCTTATTAATCTTTAAAAAGAACCTACTGCTTTTTAATATAAATCTATCATTCTTGACACATTTCTTATTAATCTAAAAGTTTCAGAAATCCATTCACTATAATTAAAAGATTCAATATTATCCTAAACTTCCTCTAAACCTTATTTCTGACTCACTTTCGTATCACCAGTGCTAGGTTGATTAAACATTTTCGCTTCATCCAGAGCCAGTACATGCACCTTAGCCGATCTTCTATTTTCAAAGAATTTTTTCACTTTCTGAGTCAATTTTTTGATAGTATTAAGACCAGTGTAAACTGAATTGAGTATCCAAGCAAAAGTGACACAATAAATGCAATAAAATGCTGAACTTTTAGTCATTCCACCATGGCTCAAACTCGAAAAACAAGCAAGTAAATAAAAGATCAAAACAATTATTTCTTTGATTCCATGATAAATATTCAAATATCTTGATTTAAACGGGCGAATCACGATGATGTAAACAATAAACTAATTGATTCTTACAATAAGTGTGAAAAACGCTGAAAAAATTACTTGAAAGTAGCCATTCTTCGAAACAGCACAAACGAAAACAACAAAAACTCTTCTCGAAATATAAAATAAGTAAAAAAACCACTCTTCAGCACTGGTAGTTTTGAACTCTTCAAAGAAAATCCCGAACATTTTCTCGAATTTTTCAATTTCCTCCTTCGTGGTCAGGGCAGCTCTGTTCCAAACGGTTTTAAACAAAAAGAAAATCATGAAACTCTCGATACCCTGAATAAAAACTACCAAAACAACAACGCAAATCACTAAATTACTGATGCTTTCAGAGTCTTTCATATTAAAAAACCTCAAACCGATAATCGAGCAAATCAGAAACTCAAGAAAAGACTGAATCCAGAACCTTAAAAAGACTGAATATCTGAAAATTTGCAAAATTTCTTCTACTTTAGACGAGATTTTTCTTATGTTCCCCAAAATCCGCAACATAAAAAAAACAACGAAAAGTAATAAAAAAGTTTGCAGAAAAGCTTCAGTGTTCAATAAAAAGTATTCAGTCCTAAACCCAAGAGAGTCGTATTTATCTCCTAATGAAACTTTTTGTTGAGGGCTGTAAAAATCTTGAAAAAGTTTAGGAGACTTTTTCTGGACCCTGATAGCAGAAAGAAACTCTTTTAAAATGATATTCAACTCCAAGTCAAAAATATTCACACAAAAGAACAGCTCAGCAGTATTCATGAAGTCAAAAAGTCCACTGGGGTCAAGTGTCAACAAACTAAACCCAAAAGCCACAGAAGTCCCAGCAACGACTCCACTATCAGCGATACCTTTAACCTCAGCAGCAGTTTGATTCATTTGAATCATCAACATAACTTCGCTGCTCCTTTCAAAAGTAGATTCAAGAATTTTACTACCAAGAGTCGCTGATTTATAAGACTTGATTCCAGGTTGAAATTCAATAGTAAAGTTATTATTTTTCTTTAGTAGTTCCAAATCAAATGAAAGATCAAATCTGTCCATTCTCACCTTCACCAGTTTAAACTTGATATACTTTCCATTTAACTCAACCGAAACCTGTTCTTTTTCCAGGTCTTCCATCAAGTCCTGTCCAAACGAAATCTTTGCAACATAAAGTGAAGTAAAAGTGAGATTCGCATAAAACATCTCAACTTTACAACTTTCATCAAAGTAAAATCCTTCATTACACAAACAGTCATCTCCTTGAAAACTCGAGTTTTCATATTCACATTTCTCACAACCATCATTTTTATCACATCCAAAACATTCAACTGGACAAGAAGTACATTCAAAACTCTTACTCAAGTAAAACCCATCTTTACAGTCACAAGTCGAGCCTACTGGAAGGTTAAAAGTTTTAAGACATCCACAACTTAAGCTGCAAAGAATGCAAGACCCTGAAGAGTCTTTCCAGTATCCTGCTTTGCAAACACAAGATGTTCCGTTAAAGTAAGAGTTTTCAATTAAACACTTTAAACATATTCCATTTTCACCTTTGTAGAAACTTTCAAGGCAGTCACAGCCTGAAGTGAATGAAGGAGATGAATTTGGGTCTTTACAGGAAATGCATTTTTCGGAATCGTTGCAAGAATTGCAGTCTTTTTGACAGGGAATGCAAATACCGCCTGATGAAAGACTGGAGGTGTTGAAGTAACCTTCTAGGCAGTTGCAACCTCCGGATGAGGATGGAGTTGAGTTTGAGTAGATGCATTCGTCACAGATGGTTGAGTTTGAACAGGTTTTGCAATCAGATGGACAAGGTAAACAGGAATTTTCTATGCCTGAGGATGATCCGTTGTAGAAGCTTTCCATGCATTCACAGAATCTGGCTGAGGATGGGATTGAGTTGGAATAGATGCAATCGAGACATTTTGTCGCGTTTGAGCAGGTTTTGCAATCTGATGGACAAGGTAAACAGGAATTTTCATTATCTAAAGATGAAGTGTTGTAATAACCTGCTTTGCATATGCAGCCTACTTTTGAATCAGGCTCAGAGTTAAAATCAATGCATGTATCACATCTCAATTTTTCTGTGCAGGTCTTGCAATTTGAATGACATCGCTCACAAGTTTCTTGATTAGATATATTAAAAAATCCTTGAATGCATTCACATCCGTAGTCTTCACTGGGAAGACTGTTTTCATTCAGGCAGGTCAAACAAAAGTTAGGTTGATCACATGTTTTACATTCAGAGTAGCATTCAAGACATGAACCATCAATTGATAAATCGGAAACGTTGTAGAAACCGTCTTTACAAACGCAGCCGATTACTGAATGAGGTAAAGAATTCTTATCATTACAACTGATGCATTTATTTTCTTGGCTGCATGACTCACAATCAGTATTGCAACTTAAGCAAGTCCCTGTGTTATTCAATTCTGAAACATTAAAATACCCTTCCTTACAACGACATCCTCCAGATGCATAAACTTCGGCATTTGAATCAATGCAACTACTGCATAAAGATCCTTCTGAACAACTTAAACAGTTTGAGTTGCAGGGAGAGCAAGTTCCTCCGTCTTCTAACGCAGAGACATTATAAAATCCTTGTATACATTCACATCCGTAGTTGTTTTTCGGTGTTGCATTTATTGCTTTGCAATTCAAACACAAGTTACTCTGGCTACATGATTGACAACTTGAATAACAGGGAATACAAGAGTTTGTGGAAGATAAAGATGATAAATTGTAGAAACCTTGATTGCAAATGCATCCTACTGATGGATGAGGACTAGCATTGATATCTTTGCAGACACTACAAACAAGTAAATTATTGCATGAGTAGCAATCAGAATGGCATGCAAGGCAGGTACCCGAAGAATTCAATGCAGAGACATTATAATATCCTATGTTACAACTACACCCAATGGAATTATGAGGCATCGAGTTGCTATCAATACAAGAAAGACATTTTAAGCTAGAATTACAAGTAGCACAATCACGATAGCACCCAATGCAAATAGAGTCATTTTTTTCATAGTAATATCCATTATTACAAGTACAATTCGAACTAGTACAAACACAATATACAATTCCATCCTTATAAACACAAATATTCGACTGACAATCAGAGCATGCAAAACAATTATTTGAAAAACACCCTCCAGTACATACATTACACCCAGTAACATTACTAGAAGTCGATATGCAATAATTCACCGATTCTTCCCTAACACCAGGACTGCAAGTTGAAGGACATGTCTGAACAAGGCAGCTACTCCCCGTATATGTCGTTGCAAAAAAATCATAAGAATTCACAGTCTCATTAAACAAATAATAACTCCAAACAAAACCATAAAAAGACTTCTCATAAAATCCAATAGAATGATTAAAAGTTCCTGTTTCACTATACGAAGAAATTCTAGAAATTACTAAAATTTCAACATGGTTCATATAAAAAGTAACTTTAGTTCCAGTATTAATCATTACCACACAACGCCAGTTGTCTAATTAAAACTTACATGAAATAATCGTATTTGTAAGAGTACTCGCCTTTTCTACTTTATTACCATTCACAAATATTCTCGCTGCTAAACTGGTGATGTTTGTAATGGTCCAGAAGCTTACTAAATTATTGATGTCTTTGCATCTGTATGTTAAATAAGCATCAGTTGAAGTCGGTAATGCATAAACCCAAATCACTATTGAAAAATTGAAACCCAAAGATAAAGGGGTTGATTTTATTTCATTTGGTGGAAGAAGGATGTAAGTGGTTGTTGTTGGGAAGTAAGCTCCTCTGCTTATTGCTATTGAGTCACTTTGAGTCGTGTTCAGGCTTTTACCGTTTTGACCGTGGTTCCCTAAGCCTGAGAAGTCTTTGAGGACTTGCCCGAAGTTTGACCCGAACTTGTAGTGAACGAGTTTTGATGAGTAAATCGACTGGACTAAAAAACTGATGATGATCAAAATATTCATTATTAGATAATTGAAGCTTACTGAAGATAAATGAATTATTTGTTAAGTTTACTTCAGAAGTTTGAAATTAAAAGATTTAGTTTTTAGATTTGGTCAAATATAATGATTTTTGGATGAGTAAATTATTCAAATTTGCATCATTTTATATACTTCAACATCTGAGGATAGACCTTTTTATTCATATATAGGAATTTTCATAGAGTAATTAGGGTTAAATAATTATGTTTATAAACCTTAAGCACACATAATCATAAAATTGTTTGCAAATGTTTCTGAATTATTTTTAGAAGCATTATTTACTCTCATGCAAATATTTTTGAAGATGTTTTAACAAATTCTAAGTTAATTAGGAATTTTTAATAATTTAGAAATTTACTTAACTTCTATAAAAAATTTTCTAATTACCTTGAACTAATTAAGATCGATGAATGTTTTTCTTATGAAGAACTGAAAATATTTTTCAAAACATGCCACTTTCGTCTAATTTAATAAAATTGTTTAATGTTATTTCTTTAATAAACTATTATTATTATACTTTCTTCTCAAATCAATTACTTTTAAATATATCGGAATGAATCAGCTCAATAGTTCTGATATAGATCAGAATAAGCTCCTTATAATTTTCAAATCAAATAAATCAGATATTAGGGTTTAAAAGCTGTGAGGCCAATGAAGACTTGAAGAATTAGATAAAAAACACCGAATCTATGATTCTTCCAAAAATTATTATATTTTTAAATCATTTAGTTTATAGTTCCTAGATAGGGAAGATCAATTTTCACATCTTTAATCAGAAGAAGCAGATGCTTAGCAGAATTTTATTGAAAGTCCTAGATATTAATTAAGAGTAGAGAGAAAGTTTTCCTAGTTGAATATAAGGAAAGTCTCCCTAAGAAAAAACAAATTATAATATTTTGTATTTAGTCAAAGCAGGGTATTTGGCTCTCAAATAGTTCCTTATTCAAGCATATTCTAATCTACTTAATGAATATCAGAAGTAAAAACGATTGAAAACCACCTGATTTAGAGTGGCCTGATTTATGTTAAATTTTTTTTAGTTGTGGGAAATTCGACTCATGAACTACTTTGTAAATTTGGAAGCTTTTCAAAATGAATTATTTAACAAGATGAGGAAACTAATTAAGAATTATGGACATGGAATCAAAGGAATTTCAGATGAAAATACAATGAACGCTGTAATCATTACTCTATGTATTTTATTAATTTATTGAAATACCCTGAGGCTTAAATCTTCGTGACTTAAAATTGTTTATAAAGACTTGAAATTATTACTTTGAAGAGCTATTGACTTATAATTAGGAAAATAATTGATTAATGTAATTTGACTTGATATTTTAATTATATTATTTCAGTAGAAAAATTATGCTTAGATATTTTCGAATATTAGATCAGAAGAGATAAAAATAGAGAAAAATAAATAAAATTAAAAATTGAATCGTTTTGCCATTAAATTCACATAGAATCATCAAGTTTTAAAAAGGAAATAAAAAAAACTAAGCCTTTTTTTATCTTAAATCAATTACTTCTACATATAAAAATCAACACTTAAAATGAACTTATTTTAATCATCTCATTTTCACTCAAATCCTAAATAATTATTTAGAGATAGTTGATTATAATACTTCTCGTAAATAGAAGCAGGAATGAAGAATGGAGAAAATTTATAGTTTCTATGAAACCTGAGGAAGAGTGTTACCTCAGAGCCTTAGAATAATATTTCTTTATGCTGGGTGAATTGAAAGATTAGATGGCTCTTTTAAATTATTAAAGGTAAACATTTATTTAAAAGACAGTCTCGACTCATATTGATTGAAATTTTCAAGTCTGATAAATGTGATAAGCTATAAAATTATTCCTATAATATTAATAGTGTATTTTATAATCTAGTTTACTTTATTAATTACGATTTAATTAACAATGAGCCAAAGAAAAAAGTTTAAATTATGATCAGATTAAATCGTTCAAAGTTTTAAGAATAAATTGATTAGCTTCATAAATCTGAAATATCAGCATAGAATACATAATTTTAAAAAGCAGTATTACTGATTGCAAGAATAATTATTTCATTATTGAACCATATCACTTATCTAAGTTTATAAATTGAGAATATCTTATGAAAGGAGTTAATAATATTTTATGCTTGAAGTATAATTTGTAACGTCTTTGAAGAAATTCAATAAAATAAACAGAATTATACTATAAAAATTCATATTCTATTAATCTTGTTTTTACTATTCCAAGTTAAATATATTAACTCAAGAAAGAATATCGAAGAAGAAAAAAAAACACATCATTAATAAAATTTTTAAGACCTCAGTTTTGAAATCCTATAAAAATAGTGATTTTAATAAATAGTGTGTCTTATCAGATATTTTCTCATAAATAAGTTATCATCAACCTTCATTTTAAGTTATATCTTTCAAGTATATACATTAATTTTTTATATGATGCGCTAAATTTCTATTATTTAGATTTCAAAGTCCTTCGATGACCCAAGGACGGTTATTTTATCTAAGATCACTTAACAATTGAAATAGAAAAAATTCAAATATATTTGATTGATAGCTTACAATGATATAATTTGGAAATAATCACGATACCTTCCCATTAAATTAAAATCTTCTCTTAAAATACCCAGAAATCTATAATTCATATAAAATCTATTAATATACCATAAACTCTCTAGTTCTTCTTAAAGAACTTTCAAAATCACTAAATTTTTTCATTCCTAAAGGCGAGTTACTTTTTAAAAAGCTTACTTTCGCCTTACATTTTCTATCATTCATAGCCAAAACACTGTTAATCACAATATTTTTCTGTAAATTTTCCTTCGTAAACTCATTTTGTTTCTTATTCAAGGTAAACATTTTTTGAATATTAGACCTTCTTTTAAACCTAGAAAAATACCTCGAAGCATATTCCGAAGAATTTTCTCTAATATTTAAAGATCCATTTGTAAGGTTGACATAATTAAGATGTTTTCGATTGCAATTAAAAGTGTTTTCCCTACTTTTCGGTTTGATTTTGATGAAGATTTGCGTGACAGGAGTTCTTGCCCTCATAATTGTTTTTTCTCTAACTGAAGAATTTGTAGTCTTTTGTCTAGCCAGTTGTTTCAAAGAGGCTTCTTCATCCCATCCTAATATAAGTTCAGAGTTTTCATTCGGCCTTATAACTTCACTCGAAGTTTTAAAGTTATAAGTGTGAAGTTCAGATTCTTTCCTCAAGTCATCCAAACATTCATTTTCTTTAAAGTTCATTTATACTTCAATGAAAATCTCTTATAATATATAGACATTCATGAATTTGCTGTCAATTAACTCTGAAGACCCTTCCAGTCATTTTTTACTCTACAGAGGATTTAACGTCATTCGAGAGTTTCAATACTCTTCAGTTGAAGAGGTCTTGGCCTTGTCTTACTTCGAATCAATTTTCACTTCGACCAACTCAAGCAACTTATTATTCTTAAAAACAATGTAATCCTTAAAAAGATTGATCAATAATCAAGACAAGTTCCCAAAACTTCTCAACTTTATTTATAGAGACTTCAAAGGTCCCTTAGGAAAAAATTTCTTTTCTTCGAAAGAATTTTCGGAGTTGAAAGTCGAAATTATTCTATTCGCGAAAAGGTTTGTGGGAAGAAATTTGAAGGATATTAAACAGTTTTCTAGAGATTTCAATGTTGCTGTTACTTTCTTTGATAATATGCAGATTTATGATATTTTTGAAGGAGTTTTTATGGATCCTGTACAGGTGGCGATTGCGAGGGTTGGATGTAAGGCTTATATTGTTTATATGTCTGATGAAACACAATCAAATGCAAAAGTTCCTGTTTGTGATATTCAGATGTTTTTAGGACTTTTTAATGAATTTGGAATGGTTTTGAGAGAGATTGTTGAGGGAAAAACTCCTCAGGGAAAGGAATTGAGTGAATATCAGGGTAGTCTTCAGAAACTCGGTGAAAACTCTGAAGTTAACTGGGGATTCACTATTAACAATTAAAATTTAAGAATGGGATAAGATATATTTATTGAAATCATCTCCTATTGTCACTTGGCCTTCTTCTGTTAGCTCTAGGATTACCTTTTCGATGTGGTAAAGTGAGTAATAGGAACTTAGTTTACTTTGGATTTCTTTTGAACTTAAACCGTTTGCTGGTGCATCAGAAAGTTCTTTCAATACTAAATGACTAAGCCTAAACCCACAGGCTTTAATATGATGAATCATCACTTCAGCAATAAAGTTATTCACTTCAGCTCTTTCATTAACTTTCACAATATATTTCAAAACCAGAGTAACTCCATCCTCTTCAACCCTAGTCAAGCAATAAGCTTTAGCATACTCTCCAAACACAACATCTTCAGAAAATCCAGAAAATTTCTTACTAGCCGTCAAAGTATACATCAAAAAACTTACAATTCCAGTATGATCTTCAATTAATATCCTAGCAAAAAACTTTCCTTCTTCAATTCCTAAAATTTTTCCACATAAAAAAACGTGTTTTATTTTAAGATCAGCGAACATTCCGCTCTTCTTAGAAAAGATCAGAAAATGTTTAGCAAGCATTGGAAGATAAACTTCAGAGTAACTAGATATCTTAATTTCCATAATAAATAATGACGTCTTCTCACCAGATCAACTCTTCTCTACACAAGTCCTTAAGTCAAGCATCTAACCTTCAATCAACTCAGCTCTTTAGTCAAACATTTTCAAGTCCTTATCCGAATCCGATCCTCAAAAAAACCTTCAGCACCTTCAAAGACCCAGGGTCAAGACCCTTATGTGATAAAAACGATTTATTCATGAGGAACTTAAACGACCTTCCTGAAACTCGCTTGAAGCTCTTTGTAAGTGACCAGGTTCTCAAAAATGACGAAGAAGCCTTGAAACGCATTTCTTTTAAATTAGCTGAAGAAGAAAGAGAAGAAAAAAAAAAAAATCAACTTTTGAATCAATTTCGGAATAATTTGTTGACTGCAGGGAAAAACCGCAAGTTGAAAATGGAAAACTTGCAAAGTAGGTCTGGCCTTATCACTGTCAATTTAAGAAAACATCAGAGTTGGACTGTCTCTGCTCGAATTAACTCGTTGGCTCAACCGAAGATGATGAGAAAAGGATTCGCAGAAGATTACATCGACTCTTGTGGATTGCTTAAAGCAGGAATATTGGAAGGTGGGAAGTCAGTCCTTCCTAAATCAGCAAGAATCCCTGGAAGTAAAATTTGCAGTCCTTTTCCTTTTCCTTCAAATCAGGAAGCTAGAACTTTTACTTTTAGTAAAAGAGAAGAAAAGTCAGGAAATGAAGTTTATACTCATAAGGAAATACGAGAATGTATGAAGGATATCAATGACTTTCACAATCGCATTGGCAAAGGGAAAGGAAAAGTAGGTTTTCCTCAGATTTTTTTGGAAAAGTACAAGAAAGCTAACTAGAATTCTAATAAAGCATCCCTCTTAGTGATAAACAAGGTAACTCCTTTAATATCAAAGTCCCTCACTTATTTCCTAAGTGAATCTTTCACCATCTCTTATACCTCAAATTCAGAAACCACTTCAAAAACCCTTCTTCTCAATTGAACAGTCTCCAAAATTCCATAACTTAAAAACCTCGAACCTCAAAGAGTTCCATGAAACAAAAAGCATTTTTTTCGATAAAATCTTTGAGAAGCCTGTTATAATTTAAATCAAAAATTCAAATTGTCTAAATCCTTAAATGACTTTAGACCTATCAAGTGATATTTAATAAGAAATATAAAAATGCTAAGTTCTCGCGACCTTAGGGTTAGGACAAGCATCACTTCCCCCGACCACCCAAGACAGATAAAGTTTTTAACGCCAAGAGAAAAAAGCAGGTGTTTTGACTTTGAATTAGGGAATATAAATTTAATTCAATCAGACCCTTTTCATTTCCTGACTAAAGGAGTTGCAGGTAAATTAAAGCCTATTACCTTGAAAACTAACAAAAAATGCATCACTCGCAACCCTGAAGCGACCTCGGTTTCATTGAAAATGCCTGAAAATTCGTTTGCTTTGAACAGGGAAACAAAAAACAAGAGTTGTTTTCCGAGTTTGTATTCGGAGAAAGATGATAGATTTATTGACTTGCATATTAAGACTTGTAAGAAAAGGGAAAAAATTGAAGAAAGACCTAGAGCTGATGTTATTGGAAATAGATCTACTAAAAAAGTCACTTTTGATGATAAGGTTGTTGATTTTTCATTTGGTGATTCGTGATATCATCTGGATTATCTTAGTAATATAATTTGGTAGTTGGGGTTTGGAATTGGAGTTGATAGGGTTTTCGAAAAAATCTATTAAATAAATGTCGGCTGGGGGTAATTTGGTGAGTTCTGAAAATATTGCTTTTGAGGTCACACCTGAGCTTAAGAGTATGAGTAAGTTGTTTTTATCAGGCCAACCCGACCCATTAAAACTTCCAATAAGATCATCAACCCTAGAAAAAGTTCTTGAATTTTGTAAACACTACGAAATTTCTCCTCCCTCATCAATTCCAAAGCCATTACCAAGTGGATCCTTACAAGACGTGATCCCTGCATGGGACTTCGCCTTTATCGAGTTAGAAACCGATTTACTTCTCGAGTTAACAGAAGCAAGTGAATTGTTAAAAATCCAGTCATTACTCGACCTATGTACAGCAAAACTCGCGTCATTAATCAGAGAGTCCTCATGTGAGCAGATCCAAAAGATGTTCAACATAAAAGACTAAATTAAGCTTGTTTAACTAAGGCTAAATTATCACCTTTCAACAAAATAGTCCCAATCGGCTTCCTTCCACTTTTTTTTGTGCTGACTTCGACGGCGTCTTCCAAAACAAGGTTCATATATTCATCGAATCCTTTGATAACACCTTCAATGCGAATATCAGTGTTTTCATAAAGCCAGATTTCAACAGATTTTCCAGTTCGAAGAAAGGAAAACAAAAGACCCTAAATAAGGATTACCAGCGGCTTCATCATAGTTTGAGCTCTTTTTCCCATTTTGCCGAAATCCATGTTTATTAGAGTCTTTTTGAGGGTTTAAAGTTATTTGATTAACTAACTAGTCGACGTCTTGAGTAACCACTTGAGAATTTAACAAGATCGCACCATACTGTGTTCGTGTCTTCGACTACACTGAACACTCCTTGCGCTTGGCTTGTTACTGATTGGTCTATTGATAGATTAAATGTGAAATGGGATATATGGTCTTTTTCGAATTCTTCGTGGCTTATTAACTGTGATCTCATCCAGTTGTCACCGTCTAGGGTGTAGTCTAACATCGCGTAGTTCACGTATTGACGGCCTTCGAAGTAACCTGATATCGTTGCCATTGCCTGTCCTGGGAATGACGCGGATTCAACTATCTCGAAGTTGGTTACAATGAAGTTGTTTGTTTCATCAACACAGTGGCCAGCTTTCACTGTTGAAAACAAAAGAAATCCTAACACACAGATATATCCAAGCCTAGCCATTATAACATATGATCAGAAATCCTTTTTAGAGAAATTTTGATAGATAAAATTTAAACATTGAAAAACTTAATCTGGTTATTTTGAAGCATATCCAGATATTTTATTATATAATATCATTAGATATATAAAGAATTAACTTTATACTCCTCAACATGTTTAAATTAAGACTAAAATCGATGTTTCTACCAAAAAAATATCTAGATGAAAACTTTGATTATATAATATGAACTAATACCTTTAGTTTTAAAATATTCTTCAACTATTTTAATAATTTAATTGACGATTTAGTCTGTTTTATTAAAAAGTTGAATAACATTTTCCTTAACTTTCCTTTGATCTAAAAAGTCAGGCCTTTGAATCCAAGACACTTGATCATATATGCCTTCCACTTTTCTTTTCCAATCAACAGGTAAATTGTTATACCCCACACATGCACCAATAAGTCCTCCAACAATAGCAGCATTCGTATCCGTATCTCCTCCAAGGGTCAAAATATTACTAATAGCGTGTGGAAAAGTATCTCCATTAAATCTAGGTTCATCTAACACTTTCTTGAATTCTCTAAAAGCATGATGAAAGCCAATCCTAGCAAATCCAATATTTTTTTCAGCTCCGACCTTTTCTAAATCCTGAACTGAAATTTCAAGCCATTCCCTAGCCTGAGAAAAAACATGTAAATTTGCATAATGTCTAACATATTCCAATGCAATGTCAAGATTATCAGGGTCATTGATAATTTTAGAAATACACATGACATACAACAAAACAGCGTCTTTAATAATAATATCCGAATGGGTCATGCTAACATCTTGTCTAACTACCTCCCTCATCTGGAAGTCGTTAAGATTTCTGCAATAAACTGCTAAAGGTGTAGCTCTCATAAGACTTCCATTACTTAAAGACCCGAATTTAGAAGCTTCAACAAAGTCTTGAACAGTCGCAGCAAGCCATTCATGATCATCGACTTTTAATAACTTTGAAAATGCTTTTCTCGTTGTTATTCCGATGTCGAAAGGTTGGGACTTTATCCACTCTTTATAGAAAAAAGCGATTTTATTAGGGTCGAATTTTCCTTTTTCCATTCTTAGAAGACCGTTCAATTGACACATGGCAAGTTCTGAGTCGTCTGTGACCTGACCAGGCCCGTTGTTGAAGTAACCTCTTTGGTTCATTGCCAGGGCGTGCTTGACGTCATTAGTGGTCACTGATTCTCGAAACTCTAAGACTGAACCGAGAGCGTCTCCGATGAAGGCGCCGAAAATACTTCCCAAGGCTGCATTCAAACTCTTATCGGTTATTTTAGAATCATTTAATGTAGCGTTTTTAGTGCCTGAAAATGATTTTGAAGGAATTGAGGTACTTGGGGGATTTTTTGGAGTAAATTGAAAATGGGTTTTTTCTTTTTCGGATTTTGAAGTACCGCAATGGCTCACTGGTCTGGGATGGTTTTTTGTCTGTTTTTCTTGTTTATTAAAATCAAGTATAATTCTTGATCCTATTTTTTGGGTATTTGCGAATCGAGCCATAAACTTTGCAAATAGTTTTATTGCTTGTAAGAAATATTATATTAAAGTTTTTGATTTTTTTTGAGAAATATTATCAAAATAATACTTTCTTTGTATGACGACTCTATTTTTGAATAATATAGACTTAATTAATCCTATTGATTTTCATTAAGTGATTCTCTCCAAAGAATCAAATAAAACCAACAAAACAAATACCCAGAAAATTCCTTAAATCATTCCTGCTCAATACCAAAATAAAACATCTAAATTCTCATTACTTCCAAACCAATAAATCCTCAAAGACCATTCATACACCAATTTTCCTAAAAGTCCATAAAACATTAATCCTTCAATAGCTCAAACTAATTCCATTCTCTAATCTTATATTCCCACAGAAAAATGGGATGCTGCTCTATTCGAAGTTCAATCCAGGCAAAAGCATCAATCCAAACAATAACGCTCGCAAAAGACCTGAGTGCCCAAAGACAAGAGTTAATATCACTTCTGTTCTTTTTACACAAAATAATTCTCAATTGCAACACGCAAATCGAAACTTATTTGATAAACCACCAAAAGTCATGGGTTTGCCTTTTGAAAGCGAAAAAACTTTGCATTCAAAACAAACTAAGAGAAATTCAAGTCTTTATTTCGAAGATGGACTTGTGCTTAGAAGACTCAAGCTATTCGAAAAGTGAAAAAAAGGAAATAAAATTGATTTTCGAGCAGATTTGCCTGGAAATTCAGACTATGCCGGTTTTTGATTGCGATGTTTGTGTTGATCAAAAAGATCAGGAGTTTTTGAATCGGCTTAATAAATGTTTTAGTTTATTCCAAGTTGATATTAAACAGTTTGATGCTGAGACTGAAGTTGAAATAAAAAATCTTAATGATAGGGTCTTTGAGGATGGAACTGTCAGGAGGAAATATGTTAAATCGAGGAAATCAGTTTAATTAAATAATTTCAAAGAATTTTTTAAGAGTTGCCTTGTTGATGGTTAGATCAAAACTTAACTCAGTTAATATTTTTAGAATATTTTATTTTCTTTTTGAATATTTACTGTTAAGTAGGACATAAACTACAATTTTAAAGTTAATAAAAAAAAAACCTGTTGTTTTAACCGTTTCTAACAATTTCACCATTAAATCTCGTAATAAAGCAAACAACTAATCACAAAAGTCATACAAAAAATTTCTAAAAAAGATAAAATACCTCCCTTTAAATATCCTCCAATAGAATTAATGCTACTTACATAACAATAAATTCTCCAATCTTGACATTGATAAATCCAGTCCCCTTAATCTGAGAGCAATAAAAAGGTACCAAAACAGCCCAAACAAACACAGCAGGTACAAAAAAACTTTGATTTTTCTTAACAAAGCCAAGAGCAGAGCGAGCCTTATTCCCCCAGTGACTTTCCGGATCAATCTGTTTAACACCGATGTTAAAAATAGTAAAAATCCAAAAAAAACCAACAGCATAAGTGATAGAAATGGCGAGTTTGGTAATCAAGCTCAAATCAGCGACCCAAACATTATAATTAACAAAGCTGCAAGGCACAGTCCTCAACACAACAAAAGACGCAGCGAAAACAACTTCAACTACTTTATACCCGAAGCTATCCTGCATTCCTTTTGCCCTAAGAATTTTCCTGATCATCATAAAAGGATTGCTTCCTTCCGTGATAATAAGACACACTATTTAACTCTTACAAATCGCGATGGACCCTCCAGAGCCTGCCATGTAAAGAATAGTCCCGCCGACTAATACACAACAATGATGAATTCGCATTGCCCAGTCATGAAGTCTGAATATTTCAGCGAAGATCATGTCGTAAAAAAAGTAACCCAGTGAATGCTGAGTGGTTCTTACTGATAAAACTAAAACGTGGTAAAAGTTCGTCGACTCGGAGTAGTGCACACCGCCTTCTAAACAATACACAAAAAATCCCATCAGAACCGCGGATGTTGCGTGGATTAAAGAAATGTGCTGGCCCATGTAGTCCCATTTCTTTTTGTCTGATAACTCGGCGGGAGGAGTGTGGATCAGGATGTTTACTGTTGCCATACTTGAGTACATTGCGCAGAATCCTACTATTGAAGTGATTCGGTCCATTTTATTTATAGTTTATATGAAGAAAAAGGAACTTATTATACTTTCGATTGATCTTGGGAATAACAAGGATGAAATACATGTTGGGATTAATGATACTCCTTTGGCCTTGGCTCAAGAGTTTTGTAAAAAACATGAATTGGATAAAGTTGCGGAAAATTCGATTTCAAGATATATTTCTTTGGAACTTTCGAAACTTAGTTTTACTCCTCAGTTCAACAAATCAAAAACTCCTCAAAACCTTCCTGAAACAATTCCAGAAGAAGTAAAAAAACTAGCTCGAGGGCGTTCAGAGCCAAAAGAAAAACCATCAGTAAAACCCCAACCCGAATCAAAATCACCTGAAAACCCCGGAGAGCGTCTTTACTACCAATCCCTAGAAAAATCAAGAGCAAAAGAAGAAAAGATCTTTAAAATGCTAGCCGAGCGCCAAGCAAACGAAATAAACGGTTTAACATACCGTCCAACAATAAACAACACGCGGTTAATCAAAGACCGAAACAAGTTCGAAGAAGACTTTCTAATAAAACACAAACTTCTTCAAGAAAAGCTAAAAAGCAAGCAACTAGAAAAAGCCCAAGAAGAGATGAAAGACTGCACCTTTCACCCTTCAGTAAACCGGAGCAGTTCAAAAATCGACAAAGTAAAGACCTCCGACCGTAACCTTCACTTGTACTACTCAGCTGAAAGAACCCGCAAATGCCCAGACCGACCTAAAAAAAAATCCCCTTCGAAGGGAAACACGACTGACCGAGTAAACATTTCTCAAACAGTAGAAAGACTTTTGAAGTACAAGGAAAAATACGAAAAAAATATTGAATCAGTCAAAGCTCAGCAAATGGAAAATGAAAAATACGACCTTTCAACTGGAAAAGAACTTTTTAAACCTGTCATTAACAGCCCCAGAGCTCAGAGAAGAAGAGGTCTGATGAGTGCTGGGAACTCAAGCATTACAAATCTGAACTTCACCCAAAAAAGCGCGAAAAAAATAGCGGAAAAGGTGAGACTGATACATTATGAAGAGGTAGCAAAAAATAAATAAGTCTTTTTCTCCTTCGACAACTTGACTATAAATGGAAAGTACTTATCAATGTAGAACTTGTAAAAAACAAGCAAGTGAGCCAGTCATTTCAACTTGTGGACATATGTTCTGCTGGTCATGCGCTGATGCCTCTTTAACTCCAACTGGAAGTTTTGAATGCCCTGTCTGTAGTTTTTCAATAACCAAAGCGAAATTGACGGCGATTTATATTTCAGAAGAAGAGAAATCGAAAAGTTCAGCTAATCCAAGACCGCGAGCGACTCGTCAAGAAGCTCAGTCAGTTCCTTTTTCTTCAAGAGTGAATAATTTTTTTGACTTTTCAAGGAACTTTGAGAGACAAGGAGAGAATTTTTTTAGTCTTTCTTTTTTGAATACTATGAACCGTGATGATCAAAGGGCTGATATCTTGAGTAAACTTATGCTTATTATTGGCTTGATCATTTTGGTCAGTGTCTTGTTTTGACTACGGCTTATCTAATAATCATGATAAATGGAAAGTAACTTTCAGGGCTCGCTGTTTGTGAAAAAATTAAATTTTGATCAGTTTAGGTTCAAAACACCTGAAAATCTAAGAAAAACAAGAGAAAAAAGAAGGAATTTTGAGGGATCAGGATCTCGAGATACCTGCAGAAGGAAGTTTGAATTGTTACATACTGACCCTGACGACCTTGTCAACTACTCGTTTCAAAAAGACTTTCCTTCTCTTGAAAAGTCTTTGAAACCTAAACATTTAAGTCAAAACTCTAGAAATATTCCAAAAGTTGACCTGATTTTTTCATTTAATGTCAAAAAAATTCAGAGACTTAGAAAAAAATCGCTGAAAAGTCCTCGACAAGGTTTAGATACAAGCCAAGGTCCTCGTTTTCGTTTGCCAAGTCGAGAAACGAGTTATGATCATAATTTGTATCAGTCATTTTTCCAATCTCCAAATAAAATAGTGGAAACTCTTCAGTCAAGTCAGCAGTACTCTAAAGGTCTTCAAAAAGGCTTACAACAAAAAACTGTGGTGATAAGTTACCCCAAAAGCTATCATAACTAATTATTATCCACTTCTTCTGCTGAACTCCAAAGCGTTAGGTTGTCTTTTAGGAGCTGAAGGATTAGAGTCGAGTCCTTGTAATTATCTTCTCCGATGTTTTCAAGTTCAGGAATCGCTTCGTCAAAGGCACTCTTGGCCATAGCACAGGCTCGATCCTGCTCACCTCTAATTTCATAATAAAACACTGAAAAGTTGAGTGCAAGTCCAAGTCGACTAGGATGCGTCGGTGGTAGTTCATTCTTCGCCAAATCATAAGCAGTAGTATACGAAGTTTCAGCATTATTCATAGCCGCAACTTTCTGGGGACCAATAGCGAATTCCGCAATATACCTAAAATAATCTCCTTTCATTTTATGAAAAAACACTCTAGACTCAGAACTAACTGCTTTGGGAATCAAGTCTCTATCAACAACAGTTAAAAGCTCATTGCAATAATTTAAAAGTTCAGTTTCCACTTCACTCTTATAAGAACTTGCACTATACTTATTACTCGAGTTGCCTCTTCTCTCTTCTTTCTGCTCAATTGAATTGAGAACTCTCCAAGATGTCCTTTTAGCGCTGACAAGGTTTTTATAAGCCACTGAAAAAATGTTCCTTTCTTCTGGCTGCAGGTCTTGAGTGCTTTTTGACACGAAATGTTTGACATATTCAATCATTTCTGGGTAACGCTCAGTCTGTTCAGACAGGCGGGCAAGGTAAATCAGTTCTTCTCGTTCTAGGGTTTCGGGACTTCGAATGTTTTTCATTTTTATTTCTAAAGAATTGAATTTTAAGAGGAATATGAAATGATGGCTTATTGAGGATGGAATTATGGATTATGGTTTTTGAATGATGGGATAGGAAAGTTATGAGGAATTTAAAATCACTTTTTGTGTTTTTGGGGTTTTAGGAGGTGGAGATTGGAGAATGTTTTCTTTATGATTTTTAGGTTGATTCATTTGAGTATTTGTATAGGGCTTGTTTTGAAGGGCTACTTGTTTAGGGAAAAGGTTTAGAGGTTTTTGTGAAGGTGGAGGTAGGGGTTTTAGGAAGGGTTTGGGAATTTAGGGATTTGTCAAAGGGGTTGATTTTCTGATTAAAAATATAGAAAAAAGTGAAAAAGAGGTTGAATTAGTGAAGGAGTTTCGATATTGAACGATGATAAAGGATTTTTTATTGGTTTTTTAAGGTTTCAGTTTTAGAGTTTTAGATTGAGTTAATAATATCTTGAAGGGTATATATGAATAATATTGATAAACCTAGATAAAATGATAAAAAAATCATAAAAGTTATAAACAGATAGTTTTTCATAAAATCCTAAATAATTACATTTTTTATCTAAACTAATTCTATGACCAACTAGATAGATACCACTCTTAAAGTCTATTTTGATGATATTCAACATCTATCTAAAGACCCAGCCAGTTCCTTCCAAAAGAATCTCAATAACCCTCAATCTTTCAAAAAAACCAATAAACCCCGTAAAAAACTTCTTTTCCCAATCCAAGAAAACATGAACCCTTGTAAAAAATTCACCCCAAAACTAATCTAAAATGCCATTAATTAAACACTCTCAAATCCCTCACAAATCTCTTCAAATACTCCGGCAGCTCAACTCCAAAAGCCCTTGCAAGAGCGAGCCTCGGAATAACCTTGTTAGTCCTAATTAAAAACTTGCTTCTCCTCCAGCACTGATTATCAGTGCGTCCCTTAAAGAACTTAGCAATTTTGCTCCATCTATTTCCCCAAAGAAATGAAAAAACAACGATTTTCACATCTTCCAAGAAAGTCCAGGCACTTAAATTGATAGACGGTGATAAAACATTGCAATATCTTTCTCGACATTGAATATCAGTGCGTTGTCCAATGATCTTCGAAGCAGCGACCCAATTATTTCCCATCAACTTGACGGCTAAGACGAGTTGGGCATCTTCTTTGGCCTCCCACTTGCCCCGGCTAATGTCAGGGTTAAGAATTTTTGTATATCGATGCATGCAGCTCGAGCCTGTCTTTCCATCAATGTAATTCGCGACTTCTGCCCAGTTTTTCGTTCCTATCAAGTCAACAACTCGACAAAGTTCTAAGTCTTCTTTAGATGTCCAGGTCTTTTTTAAGGATTCTTTTAACTTTGATCTTTGAACTTCTTGAAAACATTGAAGAGGGGATTTTTGAAGCTTTTCTGAAATTAACACCCAGTCGTTTCTGTGAGTTTGGAAAAGATGATCGAGTTTTGACTTCTCGATTGGGGAAAAATTTGAAGATGATGAAAAATTTGGACGTTTTATTTTGGTTTTTAAGATGTTTAGAAGTTGGTAGACTGAATGGTAAGGAACTCTTTTTCTTTTTGGTTTGGATTTTAAGAGTTTAGGAGATTGGCTGAGTTTTCTCTTTGAAAGTTTGATCCAACGAATTTTCTGCTCGACTTGGATGATTACTTCTCTCAGACTGTTTTGATAAGCTCTTGATTCACGAATACAAGAAAAGATTTCATTTAAAAGGAGAAGTTTATCCATTATTTATTACATTTCCTGGTATTTACTTTGTTAAAACTCTTCAATGGCCGGTAAATCGAATACAAAAGGTTCATAAATAGGTTGATACCTGTTATTACAAATACTTGCATTAATATAAGTCACGCCTTCAACAGTGGTAAATCCATGTCCTTCATGAATATGTCCAAAAACATGGACCAAGGGGCGAATTCTTTGAACTGCTTCAGCTAAACTTTTACACCCGACATGTTTTCCATCTTTAGACATGTCAAGAATGCCAAAGGGCGGCGAATGAGACACAAGAATATTAACACCCTGAGGAATTTGAAGCCATTTCGAAGCAAGCAAGTCCTTATCCCGAATAGTAAAAGCTCCTTTATAATGCTCCTGGGTCCAGGGTGTTCCCCAGATACTATATCCAGCGATTTGACAGAAACTATCTTCAAGATAAATGAAATCTTTTAAAAGTCTTTTCACTACAAAAGGATCTTCTTTCACTGGATTTCTGTGTTTTTGGATGATTTTTTCGTAGTTCTTCACGTCAAAGGGAGAGTCGTGATTACCTGAAATTAAAACTTTGTACTTGTGACTCAGTCCTCGCAGTTGATTCGCAAGTTGGAAGACTTCTTCTTGAGCTCCTCTTTTTGTGAAGTCCCCGGCGTGGATAAGCACATCGCCTTCAGGGGGTCGGTAAGGTCTTGAATGGGTGTCAGAGACGCAGACGAAGCGGATGTGGTCTGGAGGTTTGGGTGTAGACCCATTGTGAACGCGTAAAGATCTTTCCATTATTATCTGCTGAAAATTGTTAAAATCATTAGATTTCAGGATTTTTTAAGAATACTGCATAGAGATTAAGATAATCTTATACCCTATTTAAAATATCTCGAGTGTGCAGGATGTTTGAAGGTCTGAACCTCTGTCTTTTGTAAAACAAGATATAAGCTTTATTCGAAATAATCTCATTTTCTATGTCTTTATTCAGCAAAAAGACCTTATCGTCATCGAAAAACAGCCACTTTTCATCTTCATTCAAGCAGTAACTAGTGTAATGTCCAGAAGAAATATTGCCGTTATGGTTAATAACAGCGAATAAATCATACAAAAAGTTATTTTCACTGTTCTTCACATAACACCCAGCTCGTTTTTTACTATTCAACATCAAAATGCTCATATTAAGACCTTTTATTGGAAACTTAATCAGGGAATCAATTTTATTCAAATAATTTCCATCATTGCAAAATCTCTTCAAATGCACAACTAAAATATCAGGAAGTCTCCAAACTTCAATTTGACTTGTTTGGTTCCTCTCATCACAATTCTCACATTTCAAGTCAATCACTTCTTTCTCAGAAAACCTGTCAAAACACTCATGAATGCTAAACTCTTCCAACTTGCTATGAACCCGAGGTTCACAAAGCTTATAACAAGTAGAATCATTCCAAAAGACTCTTATAAACAAATCTTGCACATTTTCAACGAGTCCTGAAACGATTCCATATGAGTCTAAAATTTCGCATCCTTTGCAAGAATCACTGCAAATTCCACATCCAGCATTTTTTGAGTTATACAGAAAAAAACGGGTCATTTCAGTGGATTTGAAGGTAGCGCAGTAAATGTTTACTAAAGATTGAAGAGTGATGAGAACTTCATGCCAGGTGAACCAGCTTCCGATGCTTAGGACTTGAGGTGTTCCGAAGTAAGTATTTGAGCCTAGTTTTATGTGGTTCACTGGAATGTTTATTATCTTTTTAAGGAGAGTCACTTGAGAACCGAATGGCTGGATATCTTCGCTTTTTTTTGAATAGGTTACTCTTGTGCTTGAGGATGTGTGAAGTTTTATCTTTACTCGGTCTTTGTCGATGTTGTAGATGTGACCGATTTGCCATTTATTGTCGTGGTATAGGTCTACTAGTTGGAGCTTTTTTAGGTCGTCTCGCCAAGCAGGACTTTTTCGATCATTAAAAAAAAACTTGCTGGCACTTTCAACTTCTGATAAATAAGCAAAAACCTCAAAAACACAAAGTTCATGTGTTTTCTTCTGAAACAAATCTGAAAGTTCCAAAGGCTGAAAAAGGTTCAAACAATGTCCTTTCCTATTATAAGCGAAAACTAAATTCGTTGACTTAACCTGCGACTTCTGTTCAACAATCTGAATAAACTTCTCAAAATTATCCTCAGGTTTCAAAAAAATCGCGATTTTCTCTACATTCTCATTTTTCATAGGAATAAACGTGACATATCCAGTAAAAATCGCATAAGTCCTAGGAATAGGTACACTAAAATCATTAAAAACCTCAAAAATCACTTTTTTACACCCACAGTTATTACAAGTAAAGCAATTTCTAGTCTGTCCAGCAAAAATAGCTGAAATAATAGATCCTCTTTCTTCTCTGTACTCTTTCCACTGCTTTTTACTTGCAAGTCTTTCATCATTTTCATTGAAATTATTGAGTCTGACAGTCATCTGCATATTAAGTTCGCTTTCAGCAAGTGCTTCATGAACAATACTCAAAAGCACAAGAAGTAATTCATGACAATCATTTTCCTTACCCTCCTGAAACTCAAAGGTATGTTTCAACAGTTCTCTATAAAAAGCTTCAGGTCTAATTTTCTGTTGATCAGTAGTATTATATTCAATTCTCAGTTCAAAAAGCCTTTCAATCAAAGGTTTGACCTTTGAATCAACAAGATTAACAAGAAAAGTTGAGCTTGAGAAGTAGTCTTTAAACAGCGGTGTATGAAAAAGTGCCTGAAGAGTACTGTTTAAAAAGCAGGTATTGCCTAAGTTCACGAGTCCAATAGCTGAATTAATGAGTTTGTCGTTAATTGTAGTCATTCTGGGCTTTCTCAGTTTTCTCAAATTAGAAAAAGGGATGGGTACTTGTTTTTTCCTCCAGTTGGTTCTTATAAAGATCTCGTTTTCAGTCACACGGTCGACTACCCCAAGCATCCAATAGCCTTTGTAGTAATATTCAACCGTTTCTCCTGTCCTCAAGTCCTGAAGTTCATGAGGAACACTTTCAAGCGCTTCTTGATTTATACTCTTCACTCTGCTAACATTCACCTCTGACAAAGGCAGCGAATTCACAGCAGTCCCTGCCTCGAAATACTCAAATTTCGACCCGACTTTCAAGAAAAATCTTAAACTTTTCATTTCTTCCACATTTTTACTCATTTTCGCTAAAATCTCTGAAACTCTATCATTTCGACTTACGAAAATATTGACTTTTGAATCATTCCCAGCTTTTGTTATAGAAACCTGGAAGTGTACAAGATAGACTTCTAGAAAAGGTTGATTATTGAGAAAGATTGCTTTTCGGCGTATTTCAGGTCCTCCATTGTACCATTTTTGCAAGTCTTTCCAGACGATTTTCGGAAGAACTTCAAAGTCCTGGCCTTCTTTAAGCCCAGTTTTCAGCTTTTCAGGGATTTTTGGGTCGATGAGGTTGGTATTGTTGATATTGTCAGGGCGAAACCGCAGTCGATATGAGATCCTTGGTGAACAGTCTTGCATGTCCAGGTCAAATTTGACGAAATCTTTCCAAATCTGCAGCCAATTTACAGAGACAAGAAAATAAAACTCTCCAACTTCAAGACCGATTTTTTGAAACTTCGACATTTCGACTTTGAAAAATTCTCTTTCGGTCACTGCTGAAGGAATCACTTCAAAAGGCTGAAGAGCTTTGTGAAGGTCTAGGTTTTCAAAGGCCCAGGACTTGAAATTGTCGAAATTTAGATGACTTGAGGACTGAAAAAGGGAAAAAATACTTGAGGATTGCCTTTCTGTCTCTGAATTATTAGAAATGCTTTGAAGGTACCGGTTTAGTTGAGCTGCTTCTTGTCTTGTTAACGTTTTTTCTTTCTTGTTCTCGAAAATTGTATACAAAAATCTGCATTTTTCTTCTGTTGTACCTAAAATGTACTTGGATATTGACATGCAGAAGTCAAGATATGAAATGTGCCCGTTAGAAGGGTTTGAAAATACTTGAAAAGCGTTTTCAATCACTGGGGATGGCATATGAGAAATGTAAGGCATCACGTTTTTAAAGGCTGCAAGGTCCAGACCAAGATTTGACTTTTGGCTTTTTTTGAATTTTTCTTCTAAAATCGTGATTTGAGATGGAGAAAGCAAGTTAAGGTAGTGGTTTTGGTTATGTTCAGAGATAGGCGGTCTTGGTAAACCTGGCTTTGCTGAAGGCACTTTGGGCATCACAGGATGAGATGAACTCAAAATATTCGGCTTTATTGTCGCATCGGGTTGGATCGGGTCTGGAAAATCGTCAGGTTCTGGAAGAATCAAAGGCTTTAATGAGGGAAATTCCTTGGGTTTCAATGAATTTGATGCAGCACTTTTTGAGGATTTTATATTTTTTGGATTCGTCTTTTTGTTGACAGAGTTTTTCTTGTTTAGTGAAGTGCATGAACTTCCCATTTATTTAGACGTTTTTTTAAGATTTTTGGATATTTTGGATGTGAGTTTAGGGTTTTTAGATGTTTTGTTTAAATTGGTTTTTGGGATTTATGTCTGGGTTTGGAGTGGGGAAGGTTGAGGTGGAGAAATAGTTGATTGTTGAATATGGAGATTTGGAAATGTTGGGTGGATTACTGAGCCCATCAAGTAGGTTTAATATGAATGAATCAATATAAGATTATATTCTTTGAAAATTATTGCATATTTAATTCATGAGTTTATAGTTTTTTCCATATATGAGACATAGTTTAATATATTCTTATAAAGAAATAATTAACATTATCATATTATCTATTCCCATATCATGATAAAGAAACTTCAATAAGTTATTTTCGATCACTCACTCTTAAAAAATCTACAAAATCCCAATATTCCTTCCTGAATTAAAAAAAATTCACGCTGAACAAAATAATTTATCTACCAACCAGCCTTCTCGAAAGTTTATCCGCCTGCCTAATCGGTTCAGGCACACGATAAAAGCAAGCCTGTGATACCACCTTGATAGCACTATCCAAAGAAATCAAGTGTCCAACAGAAATAATAATAGGATTAACACTTTCATCAGTAGCTCTCAAAGCACATCCCCAGACCTTTCCAGATTTACCCACCAATAAGCTTTTATCACCAGCCTGCAAAAGGTCCTTAGAAATTTTTTTAACACTATTAACCGTGATTCCATCAACAGCGAAAACAGTTTTTCCACATCCGATTGTCGGAATTCCAGTCTTCACCCCCAAATGACTGGCAAGTCCAAAGCCCCTGTTATGAAAAATTCCGTTTCCGTCGACGAGAATGACCTGAGGCCTGATGGGCGACCTTTGAATAAGTCTCTCTAGATGAGGAACTTCTCGGAATGCGAGGAAGCCGGGCACGTAAGGGTAGTCCAAGTGAACTTCTTCGGTGTCTGTGTAAAGAATGTCGAATTCGGGATAACTCTGAATCACTAGACTTGATACTGCACGGTTCTGATCGGATTTATCTGCGGATATGTCGACTCCTGCTATTAGTTTTAATGGGTTGTCGGAAAAGTTGAAGGATAAAACGTCTTCTTCGATTAGCTGGGCTTTTAAAGAGAGCTGTTCACTATGTTTTAGTTACTTTTCCCAGAGAGATAAAAGCTCTGGGTCTATTTGACTTAAGGCTTTTTGGAATTTGCTTTGGTTTTTCATTTGGAGTATTTTTGTTGTTAAATGGATTTGGCTTTTTGAGGAATTAGAGGTAAAATAATATTAATTTGGTTGATGTTACATTTTTGGAGATTTTCGAGTTATTTAGAAGAAATTTGAAATGCTTGAATGAATTTAGATAATTATTTATGAACCTCGTGAACAACACTTAAAATTATACTATTTAAATTGATCCAATAGCATTAATGATATATCCACATTTCCACCATTATAATAAGACTATGTCCACTCCATTGAAATGGGAGACGATCACCAACCTCATGCAATCCAGTGAATCTCAAGATGCCTTCTATGTGGGCGACTCAAGTCAATTGGACTACCTCTACAAGAAGTGGTTCGAGTTACTTCCTCAAGTAAATCCATTTTACGCAGTAAAGTGCAACCCAGACAAAAACCTTATCCAGCGTCTATCAAAGTACCCAAAAATGGGTTTTGACTGTGCAAGTATCTCAGAGATATCAATGGTTCTTCAAGAGTCAGTCCATCCAAGCCGAATTATTTACTCCAATACAAGTCGACAACTCTCCCATCTGACCTACGCTGGTAAAAACGGGTTAAAACAGATGAGTTTCGATTCTGAGTCGGAACTTCTGAAAATTCAAAAAATTATCCCCGATGCCCAACTTCTCCTTCGAATCTCAGTAAAAGAAATGGGTTCAATGTATTCTTTTAAAGATAAATACGGAGTAAATTTGACTGATTCTCAGAAACTTCTGAAAATTGCGAAAAATCTCGGAATGCAAGTAATTGGACTTTGTTTTCATGTAGGTTGCAGTGCGAAAAATCCTAAAGCTTACTATTATGCTGTTAAAGACTGCAAAAAATTATTTACTTTTGCAAGGGATGAGCTGGGTTTAGAATTTTCAATACTTAACTTAGGAGGCGGGTACTCTTCTTGCTTTGAAGGCTGCTCTCCTGACCTTGGACTGCCTTTTGAAAGAGTCGCCAGGTCGATTAATGAAGCGCTTGACAAGTTTTTTCCCTCTGATGAGTTTTCAGGAGAGAAACTTCAGATTGTTGCGGAACCTGGAAGGTACTTTTGTCAAAGGGCGTATTCGCTTTGTGTTTCTATCTTTAACAAGAAAAAGTACTTGAATAACTCTCAGATTATGTCGGAGGATGGGGATGTGCAGCCTGATAGGATTATGTATTATGTGAATCAAGGGATTTATTCTGCTTTTTCATGTGTTTTTTGGGACCATAAATCTCCGCCTCCTAGAGCGGTTTATACTAAAGGGAAAATTATTGAATTTAGTCAGAATATGGAAAATTCAGTTGACTCGACTGTTTGGGGACCTACTTGTGACGGAGGTGACTGGGTATTTCTAAGCATTCCTCTTCCCGAGTTAGAAATCGGGGACTGGATGATATGGGATAATATAGGAGCCTATAGTTCTAGTATCATCACTAACTTCAATGGATTCGCTCCAGCTGAAATTCTTTGGATAGATTAGTTAATATTAGGCATGGCTCATAAGTCAATTAAAGCTCTCCAATGAAAATATGAAATCCTTTCATTTTTATCTTCTCCTGGTCCTCGCCACGAGCAACTTCTTCGTAATTTCAGACCTGCACTACGACATCGCCTATCAAGGCAACTACAACAGTTCCTTTATCTGTCACAATGTCGGCTTCTACACTTCAGATATTTGGCCAGTCCCAACAAATGACGTGCAAAACTTTTCAAGACCTTTCTGTGACTCTTCAATGGAACTTCTGGAGTCAGCAGTGGCTGAAATGTTTCAAATTGATGAGAATCCTGAGTTTATTCTACTAACTGGAGATATTGTCGCTCATTATACTTCAGCTTTGCTGAAGGAAAATAAGGAATTTGACCCTGTTTATAATATTCAGCTTGTTCAAGAGTCGTTTGAAGATGTTTCTGATTTGCTTTTGAAGTACTTTCCTGGAACTTTGATTATTCCGATGATTGGGAATAATGATGGGTATGTTGACTATGAAATGCCCACTGGACTGATAAAAATTCAGTATTTGGACTTTTTGTACTCTGTTTGGAACCCTTTGGTGAAAAATATTCCTTATACCTTTTTTACTGATGGGTACTTCAGCTGTAAAACGGCTTCAGGGTTTAATGTCATCGCTTTGAACTCGGATTTTTTTAGTGTTAACTTTGATGGGTCCATGATTCATGGGTTCAGTGAGTTGATGTGGCTTAGGGCGCAGTTGCAGATTAATGATAGGAATTTAATTACCATGCATATTCCTCCTGGCTTGGGACTTTATGGAGGGGGAAAAATGAGTATGATAGAAATATTTTCTGATTCCCTAGTAGACATAATAAACGAATACAGTTCTAAAATCTCAGCAGTTTTCGGAGGTCACTACCACAACGGTGCCTTCCAAATAATCGGTTCAACCTCAATGTTCCTAACCCCTTCAATTTCCCCATTTTTCGGAAACAATCCAGGTTTCCGTTACTACAAATCAGATCTCACAGACTACACGCAATACAACATCGATGGTTACAACATAACCGGCAACTGGAAATCTTTCACATATACTTCAAGATACGGTTACTCAATAAACGACACAAGACTCTATCAAGACCTGAAATCAGGTAAAGTTGACCTTTGGTACTACTTGAAAGGCATCAGCGGGCTTTGGATTGATTCTGAGTCAAGTGATTCCCTTGCTTGTCAAATCATCTTTGGGAAAAAAATCTGCTCTCAAGGTGAAGAAATCGTGAAACAAGTCCTTCTTTGCCAGATAGTCAACCAGTCTTTATCAAAGTTCAACACCTGCATGAGTAGCTTTTCAACTGAATGAAAATAGTTTAGAGAATTAATGAATATTTAGTTATTTAAGATAAATCTTCACTGGGTATCTTTAAAAGTTTACTCTACAAAGTTACTTCAAATATGGAAATTAATAAATACATGGAATGCCCAATTTGTTTTAAACTCTACCAAATAAAAGAAACTTACGCAGTGAAACTTCCCTGTTTTCACACAATATGCATAGAATGTGTGAGAAGATACAGCAAATCCAACAGAATAACCTGCCCAAGCTGCACAAAAACATTTAAAACTTTCGAAAATCTAGAAAAATGCAAAACAATTGAAGCAATTTTACTCTCCTGCCTTGGCGAAAAAACAGAAAATCAAGAATCCGATAAAGTTCACCTGTTAGTTCGAAATTTCAAAGGCAGCATGCTTGAATTTACTTTATCCCCAGAAGACTCAATCGAAACCCTTAAGCGAAAAATCGAGGAAATCGAAGGAATCAGTCCAAAAACACAGTTGTTACTGTGTAGAGGAAAAGCAATGCAAGATGAAGACCAGATAAAAGACTATCACTTTACTCAAACCGAGACAGTATTTCTGGTGATTCGAACTTTTGGAGGATAACTTAATAATTTTCACTATTTTATTCTAATCATTCTTCGTCTGGGTTCTGGATGACGATTAAGAAGTACTCCTTGTCAGGGGCGACCATTATTTCATATTTTTTGCTTCGGACTCTGAGAAAAACTAACTCATTTGTAGAGTCTAAGTCTTTTACTTTTGACTTTGCGGTCAGGATGAGACCGGATAAAAGACTTGTGTAAGTCAAAGTGTCGTTCCAGTTCATTGTGCTTTTCACTGCCACGCCGTTGTAATGTGAAATTATTATTCCTTTGATGCCCTTGTGCGTCTTGATTCGCATGAATGCTTCTTCGATCTCACTCTAAGTGGTTTTTACCATTTTTAAATTATTATCTTGGATGCAGTTGTAGTTCTTTTGAACCGATACCCCAGAGCACGTAGCCGATGATGAGTAAAAGGATGGAACCTAAGATGAGTTGGATCATCATGCAAGTCTTTTCGTCTGATGATGTTCTTTTCATTTATTAGGATTATAAATGGGAATTTTCAACTATTTCTCATATTACTAAATGACTAGATTCTTACAATTAAACTATGTAAATGCACAATTGCAAGGTTGTAAAACGAACTACCCGATCCTCAATCTCCCCTTCTAAACTTGTGAATACCTGCAAACTAGGCAAGTCAATAAACGTGAAAGTCCAGTTAATATCATCATCCAATCATGAAAAATCTCGATCAATTCCCTTGAAAATGACTCCATCAACGACAATAGCATCAAGTTGTTACAGTGAAGACATACCCAAGCCTCCTATAAAAGTATTCGTATCTTTAAGTGGTTCATCTCCTTTAAACCCAGATGATTTCATAGAGCCTGCAGCAGACTTATCAATCCCCTCAACAAGTATCTTCCTTCAACATCGCAACTTATCAGAGCCAGTTCCAGCAATAGTAGATCAATACGCAGAAAAGAAGCACATATTAAAATCAAGACTAGTTTCAAAGAACTCTTCAACAATATCCAACTCTGTACAAACTTCTAGTGTAAAGAACTTAAGTAATAAGCTTGTGTCACAAAGTCTGAATACAAGATACTATAAAATAGTGACCAAAACTCCATCAAAGACTATCTTAAGGAAATTTAAGTAATGATATTATTGTAGTTAATTCAGCTAAAAGTTGAATCCTCCTTGATAGGCTTTTTTATTCAAGATCTTGAGAAATAGATGGTCTTGGATCAGATTTATTTCAGAAATTGTTTGATAATCTGATTCAAGATCTAAGACTTTTCATGAAAGTGTTTCAAGGTAGTTGAAAAGTAAATGATTTATCTAACGTATTAATTAGAAATTTGAAAGTTTTTCGAGTAAAACATTATTTAATCATTTTTCGCATTCTCTAAGAAAAAAGTCATTTTTGATACGATACTTTCACTGTTAGGTGACTCGAATTCCAAAGTGTATCCTTGATTGATTCTGATAAAAAACCTTCTTTCGTTATGAGGATGTCTTGCAACGCAGTCAACACTAGTGACTCCATAAACAACTTTATCATTCCTTTCCTCTATTTCAAGGATGTACTCTCCTGTGTGGTCGTGTTTGAGAATTAGAACCACAGGGTTATTAAGTGAATTGTTGACTTTAACTACTTCATGTCGTTGATAGTAACTCTCAGCTTCCACAAGTTCATTTTTATACTGCATCAATTTATCAGATAAAATTGCTTCATTTTCACTTTGCTTAAGAAGTCTTTCATTGAGTCTCAAGAGTTGATTTTGCTTAATCTGTAGTTCTTTCGTGAAACTAATAATTTCCTCTTCAATCTGCTTCTTATGCGACTGGTTTTCATGGAACTCATTAGTCATTTTATTATAAGAGTCTGAAAGTGAAGAGTAGTAACTTGTTGATTGTTCCAGTTCTCTTAAAACCTGTTCTTCTTGCCTTTCCAGTTCAGCGAGGGTGGAGGTCAAGTCTTCAATAACTCCATGAATATGCTTTTCTTTCAACTCAACCTGCCCCTTCACTTCCGAATTCGAAGAAAAAAGGACTTCAAACTTATTTTTCAATTCTTTATTTTTCTTCGTAAGTTCATTAAACTCTTCTAACAAGGTCTTATTTTCCGCTTCTAAATTCGCAACACTATCAACAACAGGAGCAACTTTCTTAGGCGACCTTTCAATTAAATAATTCAAATCATTCTGCAATCTTTCTCTTTCCTGATTCGAAATTTCAATCTGTGCATCTTTTTCATTAAGCGACAATTCAAGTAAACTAAGTTTTTTCTTCAACCCTTCAAGTTCCTCAAATTCTTTCTGCTTATCTTCCTGTTCTTTCTTAAGTGCCTTATTAAGCATAGCGACTTTTCTCTTTAATTCCAAAGCAGGGTCATCAGGAGTTGTAGGTGAAGCAAGTGAGTTTTGTCTTTCCATTTATTTGAAGCTATCTAAATTTAATTCTTCCTCTTTTTCTTGATCCAGGATTCAAGGTACTGGCTGAAGTGGGCTTTTCCGTCAGCAGAGCAAAGTTGAATGAAAGGATGAGTCAAGAGCAGTTCAGCCCCAGGTCTCTGGGCCGGGTCTTTCGTGAGGCAGACGGTGACGAACTCGTTAAACTCCTGAGACCATCGACTTTTGTCGCTTAGTGAAGGGGGCGGCCCGTTGGCCGTCATGTATAAGGCCTTCATCGGATTTTCTCTTAAGTTTGGAGGCTCGCCTTCAGCCATTTCGAGAAGAACGATTCCTAAAGACCAGATGTCGACCTTTTCATCGTATCGCGAACCGATGATCAGCTCTGGAGCCATCCAACTCGGAGTCCCGACGACTGTCGTTCGCTTGTCTTGCTCTGCTGTTAGTTGAGCAGCGTAACCGAAGTCACCCAGTTTTACGCTACCGTCCAGGGAAAGAAGGATGTTGTCGCTTTTTATGTCACGGTGAATACGGAATTGACGGTGGAGGTGAAGTAAACCGATTAGGACTTCTCTTGAAATGTAGGCCATTAGGTTCTCAGGGATTTCACCTGCTTTGTCCATTATTAGGTCGGTTAGGTTACCTTTCATTAGCTCCACCACGATCCAAAGACACGTGCTATGCTTATAACTTTCATAATAACTAACAACACAAGGATTCTGACTCATGACAGTCATCGATATCTCATTAACAATCTGATCATACTGCTGCTTAGTCTTCAAAATAATTCTCTTCAAGGCAAAGTTTTCATTAGTCGCTCTTTTTTTGGCTAAAAAAACACTTCCCGATCCTCCTTCTCCAATCTTTCTAACCAGTTCATAATGAACCTCAGGGTTTCCTTCAATGATGCGAATATTTCTCTTCTGTTCTTCAATCTAATTAAAAATCACCTCGCTTTTCGAAGGAAGTATTCCAGCAGAGCTCGGCTCATCAAAGGTCACGCTTGAAAGCTGATTCGAAAGCGATTCCACTTCGGCCGAGACCACCGGGGGGGTAGTCTGATGTTTCGCTAACAAAGCACTTGAATCCGCCTCGCTCAAAGTATTGTCAGCAGTCTGAACTTTCCTTTCTTCGTGAAGACTCGATGATGATGAAGCAGGCGCTCGAGCCTTCGGGTTTGAAGAGTTGCTGTGGCAGTCAATGCAATAACGCTTTGGAGCCAAGAAGCCAAGGGTCGAGTTTGTTTCTTTTACGCTACAGTTCTTGCAAAATAGGTTTTCTGATTAAGGAATACTGCAGATTATGCATTGTCTTCGACGGTGAAGTTTGAACTTTTCGTTGCATTTGTGACACTTCGCGTTAGAGTTGAAAACACTTGCGAATACTTTCATTGTTTTATTAGAATGATTATTTTCTACTGATGGGTTGGAGAGATTTGGAGGGAGGGAAGGGAAAGTAGGGGGAAAGAAAGTAGGATTTTTGTGGGGGGTTAAAGAGAAGGGCTTGGATGTGATTGAATTATTTGGGTTTGGTTTTTTAGGGAGTTTTTTTTAGGGTGATGATGGAAATTTTAGAGTGGTTGGTGGAAAGTGAGGAGATTTGGGATTTCATTTATTTGTGTGATGGGAGATTATTTTTATTTGAATTTGGAGTTTTGTTTTTTAATAATGTGAAAGTTGGTTTGTAGGATTGAAAATAAGAATATTATTAGCTTGAGAGATTTTGGTTGATTTTTTGATTAGAATGCTCTAAGACACTGCAAACTGTATCTAAAACACACACTTAATCCTCCAACTTATTTTATTATCTTCTCTAATCTATTCATCAATTTGTTTTTTTCTACTCCCACCTGCAACATCATGCAGAATATTGAAGCTCTTCTGATTCCATTCCAAATGTCCAGTCATCTGATTAATCAAACTTTTATCCTTAACCTCGATTTCCAGACACTCTTCCCTGACCCTTTTTCTGCCATCATTTTTCTTAAACTCCCAATAAATAACCTTCTTTTTAAAGTAAACCAGCAAAGCGAACGCTTCAGATTCAGTCCTACTACAAGTAAAATGAACATTATCCTGCATGACAATTTTCTTATTCTCCAAAAAATTGACTTCAGCTCCAAACAACGAGTACTTCATCCTTCTGTCCTTTTCCAACAAAGCCCTTAAACTAAGTCCATCACTAAGAATATCCGAATTAGTGACTTCAAGTCCCAAGCCATAAACATAAAGAAAAGTTCCATTCGGCCTGAAAAAAACATCATTCAAGTCCTTCAGATGTGAATGACTGAAAATATTCGACAAGTTCGCATGAAAAACTTCTTTATGAGGAAAAATTGGAAGTCGGTCACAGTTGAAGACCACGAAGTACATCGGTATGTAAAAGTCGCTTTGGTGAATCAAACAAATGGACACAAATTCTTCGCCTTTCGATATGATTAGTCCGATTTCTGATAACTTCAACAGAGCAGGTGAAAAGTTCTTATTTGAATATCCTGAACAGTTTCTGCTGAGGTCTCCTGGAGATAGTTCGATTTTAGAGTAGATCTCTAGAATTAGGGCTTTTGATGGAGAATTACTTTTCCAGCCTGTTAGGAGAATCATTCGTTGCTCGATTGACTCGTCGTTGTCGTCTATTGGAAGGTTGGAGAGGTCGATTGCTATGTTTGGTGCTTTAAATTTGCAGAAGGTGTTACCGAGTAGTTCACTTTCACCTGTTACGTTTATTGATACTGAGTGGGAACCCAGAAGCTCGCAGACTCTTAGTAAGGCACTCCATTTGTCTTGGAATGAGTTACAAAGAACTCGCATTGTGAATGAAGGGACTTGAACTCTAGTAAAGAAGTTAAGACAAGGATTACCAATTTCAGGATACCTCTCAAAAAAGTCACAATTACTCGAGTCATGACCACACTCATAGCAAACAAACTGAGACACAGGTCTCTGCACAGAGATAGAATTCGACCTAGACTTCTCAGAATTACTGACTAAATTCGTTTGCCTGGTATTTTCATTGCCATTACTTTGCTTCTTATTCTTTCCAAAATTCAACAGTGCAAGTTCATTAAGCACAGCCTTTTCATGAGTCATTCCTCCAAAAACCACAAGACAATCCTTATAAGAATAGCAAATATGAGTCATTCTCCCCCGAAGTTGATTAGCCGGTTGAATTTCCTTCCAAGTTTTCGTCTCCAAGCAAAAAACCCAGACATCATTGAGAGTTTTTCCATAGCTTTCACCTCCACATAGTATCAAGAAGTGATTATTCAAATTAGACATCGAATGACTTAATCTTTTCGGAGGCAAGTTCCCAGAACAAGCGATTTTTTTACAAAGAGCTGAAGAATTTTTAACTGAAATCGAGTAAAGATCGTTGGTATACTCGTCATCTTCTTCACTTTGAGTGCATACATTGCCTCCGAAGACATACAAAACATTAGAAATCACTGCAGAACTCATACTTTCCCGTGGTCCTGGCAAGTTACCGTGTTGTTCCAGTTCTTTCCATTCAAAAGTCTGCAGATTGAGAGCATAAATATCCTCAAACAAGCTTCCCTGTCCTTTGCCTCCATAGATGATCATCAGATTTTCAATCACTCCTGCACTGTGACCTTCTCGACCTTTCGGCTTTTTACCAGAAACTACGGCTTTGCTGGCAGTTTTGCCTTCAACGTCAATAATTAACACGTCATCAAAACTTTCATCGTCGTCTTTACCGCCTTCGCATCCGCCGAAGACTAGTAAGAGGTTCTTGTAAGAGACCATCGAATGGCCTTCTCGACCTGAAGAGAGGTTTAACCAGCGAAGGGCTGTAACTGAATTATTTTCTAATTCCATCATGTGAAGAGAGCTTTTCGCTCGTGAGTCTGCTCCCCGGCCTCCGAATATGTAAAGTCTTTTGTCGATGCAGGCAGCTGAAGCACCCCATCGAGACAAGTTTCTACTGCTGACTAAATGTTTTTTACCAATGATTGGAGAAGTGATCCACTTGCATTCCCAGTATTCATCTGTGTAAGTCGTGTTCTGAGAACGACTGGATGAGATTTGGAGTGGCATATAAAGATCTCTCAATTTGCACTTTTGAGTTAGTAAGTCTTTTAATAGAGACTTGAACTGCCTTTCTAATACTTTTGAACGTTCTGATGAGGATAAAGAAACAGCTGACTTCTTGTTTAAGAGATTGTTGTCAGACATATTTTTATTTGAATGGATGGGAAGGACATTTCAATGCAAGGTTTAAAGTACCTTGGATCGGAAAAGGAAAACTAGCTGCTCAAGAGAGACTTGTGAGGCAGTAGTCGCTAACTGGTGTGAAAGGGAAAATTTTCAGTGGTTGAGACTGCCGGATGAGGTGGTTTTACGGTTGCGATTTGTGTGGGGATCGTCAATATGGTGTTATTTTTTTATGGTTTTTACTTGGTTGAGAGATTTACAGGATTTCTTTGAAGATGGACTTTAAATTTTTACATGTATATGGCTTTTTAGACTGGGAAAAAAATTTTTGAATAGGTGATGAAAGTTTTAAGGTTTTCTGGAAATTTAGACATGAATTACATGTGATGGGTATTTTTTTAGAGGATTTGATTGATATGGGTTAGGATCGATTTTCTTAAGGTTTTGTGAAACGTTTAAAGAGTTTATGGGGATAAGATTTAGATGTGTTTTATAGATGCTAATGGAAAAGATCTTGAGTAGACTGATTGCATTCAGGGTAGTTATTGGGAGGAATTTAAAGGTTGGAGTGATGTAAAAACTGAATTTTTTTAGTTTTAAGTGGATTGATTTAGATTTATAGCTTGGGTTTTTAATTAATTTCTAGGATCTTTTCATTTGATTATTGCTTTGAGAATTTGTTGGATTTTTGATTAAATCATGGATTTTTTAATAGTTTGGGCTGAGTGGTTAACGATTTAAATATTTTGATTTTACGAAGAGATCTTTCATTCATCTAGTTCAAAATAAGGCAGTTTTGTTATATATTGTATTCAAGATAATCTATTCACTATTATCACTCAATCCTAGCCACTACTTCAGTTAATTCTGTGGTATTCTTTACATTTAGTTTTTCGAGAATTATCCTTAAATTGACTGAGGAAGAATGGGAATATATGAACCATTCTGAAACTATAAAATTCAGGTCTAATATGCAAAAGTGTGATAATTTATTAAAAATGCAAGTACAACAGGATTTAATACAACTTATACAAAAGCGAGATAATAGAATTTTCAATTCCTCAGTCAGTAAAGTTCTTCGCCTAACACCTACAACGACTCAAAAGGCGATAAGATTCTAAACACATCAAGATTTCAAGTTTCCATCACAATTCTGATGCTTAATAAAATACACCCGATGTAATAACAAGTCTTGGCTGTCCTTAATCCAATACTGTAAACAAAAAACCTCGACAAATTCACAGCCCTTCACATCTCATCGTGCAGTTGTAAGTATTATTTCCTACAAAGAAAATATCAAAAAAATTCTTACAGCTTGTCTGCAACATAAAAAGCAAGAATACAATTGCTTGGCAGTGACGCACGTTGCACACTCAAACTAATCATTGCTCTATATAACTTTAACTCCTTAGAAGTGAATATAACTTTGCAAAATCTAAAGAAGTCACTCCTCTACATTTGCTAGAAATAAAGTAAGTGAGATCTGTACTAGGGACCTGTCGTTGTTGGACGTTGCTGATAATGAAGGACAACCGCTTTGGATTTGCCCATCGTTTGATGTTTGAAGATATCAAAACTCTTCTGATCAAAGGAGTCTCCATGTCAGTGGAAGAAGGGAAGATGATTTTTATCTGGATAAAGGGGATGAAATGACTGTCAGACTGTTGAAGACTTTCTTGATTTTAAGGAATAAGGGCTTGAAGCTGATTTGAGACCGCCTGAAATTAAGTACCTGATAGTCTTCACTATTCACTGGTGTATGTTGGTGGCTCTGTATTCGTCGTCGCAAGGCTTGTCTTTAAATATCTCTCATTTGAAGCGACTGGCTTATTTCGCAGTTGTTTAGCTGGATTTTTTGTTGTTTATCATCAGGTGTATGAACAATTTAGGGTTATTGAAATAAATCCTGTTGGGGTTAACAGGATTTATGGAAAGTATTTAAGATACTTTGTTTCTTATGATTTTAAAAGTATCGGCTTGAAGTTGATGATAAAGTGTGTTTTAGCAGTGTTTGAAAAAGGAGAATATCTCTGTCATTCAGTGAACAAATGTATAGCGTGAAATAGTTGGATTGCTTCTTATTTTCCTATTACCAACTGGATTTCACTTGCTTTTAAAGTTTGAGTTTTTTAAGAAAACTTACTGGAATTATTAATACTAAAGATATTTTCAATTGAAGCTTCCAAATTCGTGGTGCCTTAGAGTTTGCTGGTTCATTAAATTATAATATAGTAATCTTTTTAAATAATAATAAAAGGTTAAATAGGTATGTAAAGGTCTGTCATAGAGAAAATTTTGTTTGTTTGAACTTGAATAAGAATTACTTTCAAAATTGTGTTAATATGTGTTGAAATGTTTTCATAATTTAAATGGAATTGGATCATATATCACTTTACAGACAAGGATTTCATGATTTACTAAAATCTCGTAAATTTAAGTGATCAAAGTGTAAGCATTTAATTAGAGTTGAAGATTGAATATTTTTATTAAAAAAACCTGCATTTGATATTCAAAAAACTATTAATATGAAGTGAATAAAACTCTAAATTCAATTAAAGCTAATATTTTATATCTAGCTCATAAATTTTACCCTTTCTTTAATAATTATAAATCCTTTCGGCTCTAATATTTTTTTATGCGCTTTCAGACTTCTCCATTTCCAGTGCCTCGACTTGCGAACTTTTAGAACCTCAGTAAATTCCTTAAAATAACCCAAGTGACTATCATCTTAGATTTATCAGAAAGCTTTCGAACACAAGATACCCATCAAAACCTTCTGCTTTCAATACTAAGTAAATAAAGGTCGACGTTTATCAGTTACTTTAATCCAAAGCGAGTAGATGACTAAAAATTATCTCTAGAGTCAATAGAAAGTTCATCCTAGGAGTTGATAATTTCTCCAAAGTCTCGGACATGATGATGTAGGATCTAATCTTGTAGTAAAAATGGATGAACTTGTTCAAAACAGCAGCCGCTTGAGCTTTCTATTCAAGTTCCTTAATCTTTTTCTTATCCCAGTAGGACTAGGAACGATAATCACTGGTATTTATTTGTCGGGTATGTACCAGTCCTTTAGCTGGTATAACGGAAGTTTTATTGGGATTGGACTTGCTACGATTATCGTCGCCTTTATTGGGCATAGGAGTAGGTACTCGATTAAAGGTATGAATTTTTACTGTTTATACTTGTTGTTAATTTCTGTTTCAATGATTTTTTTTTCTATCGCGATTTTTAGCTACTCGTCACTTTCGAATAAATTAGGAATTTCAAATGCTAATGCTGTCAAGTATAGCTTGCTATGTTTTTCGGTTTTTATGGTTATTACTTTTTTTTTTGGGGTTTTGTACAGAAAATTGCTGAAACCTAGAACTTTTGATTATTCTATATTGGTTGATAGTTAAAATTTATATAAAATCATCATTTGTTTCAACTTAAAGATATTCACAGTTATATATGTAATCGTCATTTATTTAAACTAGTTTGGGTTAAATTATCTAAACTATTATTAAAAATATTTTTAATTTTTTGTTGTTTTATATCTCAATGAAAACAATTTCAGCTAGGCAAATCATAAATACTTTTAGTATACCAATATTCGGTTCTAACATGAATACATTAGTCAAGTATTTATGACTTAGATGGAATCAATATAGAGAAATGATGATAGTATTAAATCTAATAATTACAAAACATATATAAAATATAAATAGTAGCTAAACAAAACAAAGCCGATCTATCTACCTTACTATTCTATTAAAAGAGATCAAACCTAAAATTAAAAAAATTATCACTTTTGGATTTAAAATGGTTTTACTTGATAAATTATTTAGAAGATTGACACTGTAATATCTGAACAAATATCAACTGAAATGCAATAAGATTGTCTGAAGTAATTAAATCTGATATGAAAAAAAAATTTATAGAATTAAGTACCATGATAATTGGTGATAACTTAAATATTTTGTTGTGAATGATTTAGCATAATTCATTATAAGGTATATCAACTATTATACAACCTTATCTTACCCTATAAATCAGACTTTATTAGAATTAAAATGATAGCGAATGATTTTATATTATTTTCTTTTAGATGAAAATAAATATAAACTATTCAGTAATTTGAATAATCACAGTGTATAGTTCAAAGATATTGGGGTTTTATTTTTAAATTTTAAAGGATATTGATAATTTAAAGAGTGAACTTATAGTTAACTATTCAAAAGTAAAACTTTAATACTGATAATAAATTTTTTCTTTTGAAGTGTCTATGAAAGAAAAGAGATCCTTTTTTTGGAGATTTTAGTTCTTAATAAGTTCATATATCGACCAGAAGAGATAAATTAATGCATAACGAATATAACTTGTAAAGATGGATATATTGTTTATTGAAGGTGGTAAATATCATGGTATTGATGCTCGCAAATTACTAATTGTAAAACAAATCTATAATGATCATATTGAAAATATATATCATGCTATTTGAGGTTATTAACTTAAAATGATAGAGATCTTTTATATGCAAGTTAATTTAAGATCTATTATAGGATTATTAATATAAAATTGCTGGCTTTACAAAATGATTGAGAACTTTTGACTAGTAAAATGTGAACCCAAATTAATTCAAAATAATTTTATTAATTAAAAGTCACCGATATTGTAATGAAAATGATCTTTACTATATTCTTTTCATATCAATAATTTTCTAACTATTTTATTAAATTTTCAATATTTTATTAATTTTTTTTGAAGGGACTAAGGAACCTGAAGCAGAAGTTAACCACTTGCAAACAATTAATTTTTAATTCCATAAATCCTATATTAATTTTTTATTTAAGCATCTTGAACTCTATTAAGTCTTAATTCAATCTTGACTCATTAGCAAAAGCTATTAAAATATGAAAAAATAAGAAAATAATTCATTAAAAACGTTTTCTTCGTGATATCTCACCTAAAGTCAAAATTTTCATTCAATGATGTTTTACATAAACTTTTACTAGTCTTTAGCCGATGTGAAGGTAATTTTTGATACTCTATGAAAGCGAGAGTCATGGAAAAATCTTAATGATGTATTGGTTTTTCGCTTGGAAACTAAATTTGAAGGGAGTAAACCTGAAAATCACTTTTGGGAAATGCGATTATTATTCATGTGGCTGTCTATTATTTGAGAGCAATATTAAAATCGCAAATCCTTCATTAAAAGTTTTATAGTTCTTTGAAAAATAGGCGATATAAGAATATAATAAGCACTATTATAAGGTCTGAATTTATAAATAATTGAATTTTTTATAAAATATTTCATAATAATTAATCTAGAAATAATAATCTTCATCAATAAATTCAAAACATCACAAATGAAGACAAATTATGCAATATTTAAAAAAGAGCATAAATGTCCATAATAATATTGAAGGAGCAAAGAAACCAAATTGATCAATAGATTAGAAAAGTTAATAAAACATTTTGAAGAAGTAATTATCTTTTGAGAAATCTCCAACAGCTGGTTTAGAGAGTTTTTTAGAATCAGACTAACATTTAATGATATTTAGAAATTTTTCAATTTTTATACTTTCATATTCCAAACATATATCCTAAAATTTAATAAGAGGTGTAAAATTTATTAGTTTATTGGCTTGAATATTAATTAGTATACCAAGAGATGCAATGAGTAAAGGAGTGAATCATTTAGATTATAAAGATTCTAGGCTAGAGATTTCTTCACCTATTAATTTGATTTCGATATAGAGAACTGCAGAAGGAGCAGCAGGAATTACAAAAAATTCTATAGAACACAGCTGGATAGATGAGAAAAGAGAAATCTCAGTATTGCAATTACTATCTTTCTTACATATTAATTATTTAGAAATATTTGATTCATTCAGTTTTTGTCAATTATTCTTGAAACTTCTGAGGAAGGACTATAAAATGGCCCATGCTGAAACTTTTAAATTTAGGATTAATATGCAAGAGTGTGATAATCTAATTAAAAATGCAAGAAGAGCAGGATTTCATCCAACTTGTATACAAAAGTGAAATAATAGAAATTTACAAATTCCTCCGTCATCAAAATTCTTCACCTCACACCTACAAAGACTCCAAAGGTTACACAGCACTTCACGCAGCCAGTCTTCGAGGATCCTACTCACTATTCGAGTTTTTAATAACCTACACAAAGCGAAATAACAAGTCTTGGTTATCGCTCCTCCAAGACTGGGTAAACGAGATCAACAACGACGGATTCACAGCTCTTCACTTCGCATCATACCGAGGAAAGTTGGTAACGATTACATAGAAAATAGCGAAAAAGTTATTAGAGTTAGGTTGCAACATAAACATAAAAAACAATCAAGGTTTGACAGTGATGCACGTCGCTGCTCAATCAAACCAAGCCTTGCTCTTGTCTTACTTTTACGACTTAGGAGTGAGTATCACTGTGCAAGACTTGAAAGGAGGGACTCCTCTTCATTGGGCAGCGAATCAAGGAAGTGAGATTTGCGCTTCACTTCTTCTTGGATGGGACCTGTCGTTGTTGAACGTCGGTGATAATGAAGGTCAAACCGCGCTTCACCTGGCGGCATCTGCTGGGTGTTCGAAGATAATCAAAACTCTGCTGATCAAAGGAGCCTCCAGGTCAGTTGAAGACCGTAAAGGGAAAAAACCAGTTGATATAGCTTTGGATAAAGGAGATGAAAAAACTGCGAGATTGTTGAAACCTGTTTCGATTTTTACTGAATTCGGGTTTAAAGCTCCTTTAAGACCACCTCGAAGTAACTACCTTCCAGTTATCACTTATTTGCTGTTGTATGGAGGAGGCTCTGTCTTGGTTGTTGGAAGTTTGTCTCAATATATCTCTCATCTTCCACGTTTGGGTTATTTCGCAGTTGTTGTCCTGTCTTTTGTGTTGTTTATCATCGTGTGTATGAAAAATCCAGGGTATATCGAATCTAGTCCTGTCAGTGTTGCAAGGCTTTATGAGAAATATGAAAGTCACTTCATTTGTCCTGATTGCAAAATTTATCGTCCTGCTCGATCTCGACATTGCTTGTGTTGTGATCGATGTGTTGAAAAATATGATCATCATTGTCCTTGGGTTAATAATTGTATTGGTGGGAAAAATTTGGGATGGTTTCTTGTTTTTATCGTTGCCACTTGGATTTCTCTTGCTTTTAAAGTGTTTATTTGTGAAGAAACTATTAGAGCTGAAAATGATCATCCTGGAACTATTTCGTTTTCACTTGAAACTTCTAAACTTGTCGCTGTTGTCATTGGGTTCACTGCTTTTCTATTTGAAGTCCCGCTGAGTTTGTTGGTTTTCATTCAAATTACGAACTTCGCGTTCAATTTAACTACTAATGAAAGGTTTAGTAGACATGGAAAAGTATCGCATGGAGAAAGTCTTGTTAGTTATGAACGTGAAGAGAAAAATTGCTTTCAAAATTGTTTTAATATGTGCTGCAATTTGGATGAGAAAGGAAGAGCTACTTGTGAAGTTAGACCTGCTGATGAGGATTCCGTGATTTACGAAGAAATCGCAAAAGTAGGTGATCGAAGTATAAGCATTGAGCCAGTAAATAAAGACTGAAATAATCATAGTTTCAAATAATCTCCATCGACACCCAAACCATTCTAAGACTCTAAATTCCTAACTCTAAAAAATACTAATATTTATATCTAACCCCATAAAATCCCTTTTCTCTAATCATTATAAACCCTTTTCTCTAAATTTTTCATGTTCTGCGCTTTCACCCTCAGCCCTTTCCAGTGCCTCGACTTACGAACATTAAGACCATCAGGAGATTACCTAAAACTAAGCCAAGTTCTTCTATCCTCCCTACCCCCATCACCAAGCCTGCTGGAAACCAAAGTCTTTCTAAAATTCCAAGACCAAAACCTTCTCCTTTCAAGACTAAGTAAATCAATTCCAAGTCAAGAGCTTGACCTTTTCTTCAGTACTTTCCAAGACCTTCAATTTTACTTAAACGAAGGTGAAGAAGTGACGTTTATCGGTTACTTCGAGCCAAAGCGAGAAGAATTTTTAAAATCTCCTTCAGAGTCAATAGAAAGTTCATCAGAAGAGTTGATAATTCCTCCAAAGTCCCGGATATTTTGAATGTAGGATCTAATCTTGTAGTAAAAATGGATGAACGAGTGCACGGCAACAGTTGTTTGAGCTGTCTCTTCAGGTTTCTTAATCTTTTTCTCATCCCAGTCGGACTAGGAACGATGATCACTGGGATTTATGTCTCGGCCACGGACCATTCGTTTAGCTGGTACAATGGAAGTTTTATTGGCATGGGACTTGCTACTATTATTATCGCCTTTATTGGGCATAAGAGCAAGTACTCGCTTGGAGGAATGACTTTTTATTGTGGGTGTTTGTTGTTGATTTCTGCTGCAATGATTTCTTTTTCTATTGCTATTATTAGCTACTCGTCACTTTCGAATAAATTAGGAACTTCAAATGCTAATGCTGTTAGGTATAGCTTGTTGTGTTCTTCGATCATTATGGTTTGTACTTTTTTCATGGGGGTTTTTTATAGGAACTCGCTTAAACTTAGAACTTTTGAACATGATAATGACCCTAAACGCAAATTTATTAGTATGCCTGAGGTGACACCAAAGACCGACAAGCGTCGAGAAGAAATGAAAGCTAAGTATAACTTATAAATCTCTAAAATAAAAACCCTCTCTCCAATCCAAAACTAAACCCGAAAACCCCTAAACCCAGAATTTTCCAACTACTTTAAAATCTCTATAAATGTTCCTTACTCGAAGCGAATATGACCGAGGAGTCAACACCTTCTCCCCCGAGGGCCGTCTGTTCCAAGTAGAATATGCGATAGAAGCAATAAAGCTAGGTTCGACAGCAATAGGAATAACCTGCAAACAAGGGGTAGTCCTTGCAGTAGAGCGAAGAGTGACGAGTCCACTGATCGAGCCGTCGAGCATTGAGAAGCTCTTCGAGATTGACTCCCACATAGGCTGCGCCATGTCAGGCATTTTAGCTGACGCGAGGACTTTAGTCGACCATGCAAGGTCAGAGGCTCAAAGTCACAGATTTACATTCACGGAACCGATGAGAACTCAAAGCGTTGCACAGATCGTCTGTGATATGGCACTTAACTTTGGTGAAGGCGACGGGTCTAAACAGAAACCCATGGCTAGGCCTTATGGTGTCGCCCTGCTTATTGCAGGGGTTGATAAAAATGGACCTGGATTGTTTACTACTGACCCTTCTGGCACTTTGTTTAAGTATAAGGCTAAAGCTATTGGAAGTGCCGCTGAAGGGGCACAGACTATCTTGGAAGATGAGTGGAATGAGGACCTCGATTTAGATCAGGCAATCAAACTCGCTGCCAAGATACTCAAGCAGGTAATGGAAGAAGCCATCACTCCAGTTAACGTAGAAATCGCTGTTGTTTCAATCGAGGGGAAGAAGTACCAAAGTCTTGCTTCTACAAGGGTTGCTGAGATTCTTGCAAGTATTAGTTAATAGATAGTTACGTATTCAAAAATATTTTCTATTAACTCATAAATCTAAAATTCCACAACTTCCAATATTCAAATTCCTCTACTTAACTCTTCCAAATCTTAATTTTTCATAAAAAAACTTGCTCTTGCAAAACCCTGAAAAGAATTCGAGTCCTTCTTCAACAAAACATCAAAAACTTTATGTTTATTCAAAATTCCTCTACAAGCATTTGAAGCTCTAGCAAAAGAATACATCAAACTATAACAAATCTGTCCAAGTCTTCCAGTGTTATTCAAATACTTCAAAACAACAGGAACCGCTCCAGCCAAAACAGCCTGTTCTTGTCGAGGAGGACTATCCTCACAAAGCGAGTTCAAAACAAGGCAAACTGCAAGAATCAAGTCCAAACTTTCTTCATTTTTCAGGATTTTAACAACATCTACAACAAATCCTGCATTTTCCAACTTAAAACTAAGTTCTTTATGTTCAGCTAAGTTTTGCAAAACATTCAAAACCTGCAATTTAGCTGTCTGATTGACTAAAGGAAAAGCAGCGACGATGATAGACAAAACATCTTCTTCACAAAATTTAATCAAAACGCTTTCAGGTCCCTATTTTTCATTTACAGTTGAAAAAATCATTAACAAATCAGCAACTTTTTCAGCATAACTTTCACAAGTCCCGTCTGAAGACGTGTTGTCCAAGGCCAGGGCAAGTCTTTCAACGACTCCGAAGTCAGCGCAAAGCCTTAAAAATTCATTTCCGCCAGTTTCAAACAAGTTAAGCAAGCAATCAACTCCAATGACTACAAGTTCCTTATTCTCTGAAAAGTTCGGGTCAAGTAGTTTGACAGTGGCTTCGACTCCACCTGACGCAAGAAAAAGATGAAAATTTGAGTCTTGATGTGAAAAAAGAGAACCGATTAGAAAAGCTGCTTCAATTCGAAGTTCTTTGCAGAAGTCTTCCCCGATGTACTTCAAGGCAGATGAAAGAAGACCGACACTTGCACAGGTCACCAGCAGGTCCGGGTCACTGCAGAGGGAGTTGGTCAGTTGAAGGGTCAGGTGAAGAAGTTCGAATTCTTCTGATTCTTCTAAAATTTGACGGAGAATGGGGATTAAAGTTTTACTTGATTTTTTTAAGGATGAGTTTTCGGTCAGTAGTTGAAGGCACAGGTGAAGAACTTTCGCTGTTTGGAACTTGTCCAGATCTGAGATTAATGAAAGGTAATCGTCTTGAAGGTCTTTTGAGGAATTGTTTAGGCTTTGGTTTAGACTTTGGTGAAAGGAAATCACGGAAACTGAGGAGTGACGAGAACTTGATGGAAGGTTTGATGTGGAGGATTTGCAGGATTGGCTTTCAGTGAATGATGAGTAAAGGTTTTCTTTCATTTCTAATTCACTTGCTCTTAGGGTTGAGTTTTTAAGGATCCATGAATGTTTTAGAAGTTCTGAGGCACTTTTTCTTAGAAGAGGCTCTTTTTGGAAACATTTTAAGAGGAAGTCTTTTAGGTCCGGAGAAATTCCTGTTGGAAGGGGAGGGTAGTCGTCTCGGACTATTCTGTAGAGAGCGCTCATTGGTTCCATGTCGTAATAGGGTGGTCTTCCACTAATCAGTTCTATGACTGTACACCCAACACTCCAAATATCACAAGAAGTAGTGCACCGTCCACTTTGTTCAACAATTTCAGGAGCCATCCAATAAGGAGTTCCAACAATAGACATACTTTTGATACTTTCACTCAATTTCATAGCAACACCAAAGTCAGCGAGTTTGACAGTGCCGTCCTTAGTAGTCAAAAGATTAGCTCCTTTGATATCCCGATGGACAAGTCCTTCATGATGAAGATACTTGAGTCCCTGCAAGACTTGCCGAGTGAAGAAAGCGACGAGGGCCTCTTGAAAAGTATTGAACTTTTTGATGATTCCCGCCAAAGACCCGTTTTCAATGTACTCCAAGACAATGTTCAAATATTTTTCAGTAGTCATCACATCTGAGTAGTTTTTACCGATGTACTTGACGATGTTTTTATGAGAAAGCTTTTTCATCAAGTTGATTTCTTGTTGAATTACTTTCAGCTGGTCTTTTGAAATGTCGCTAATCGAGATCTGCTTGATTGCCACGATTTGACCTGTTTCTGTGTTGAGTGCTTTGAACACCTTACCAAATGCGCCTTTGCCGATGCAGTCTCCGATTTGCTAAGTAATCTTTACATAATTTCCAATGAGTTTAGGAAGTGTTTTTGACATAATATAATAGATTTAGTATCTTAAATAAAAAATTCCCTTTTATCCATCCTTTAAATCAAACCTTGACCACCTCACTTCCAAAAAACAATTTCCATCAATCTCTCCATTTTCCGCTAATAATCCCCACAAAATCTCCATAAATCTAAACCCCAATTAACACCCTGAATAAATCAAAACCATTCCGACTTGCCCAAACTAAATCCCTAAACTAGATAAATCATCATCCCATATGAATGGCTTATAAAAATGGGAAATTCCGCAAGTGAGATCATCTCAAAGGTGACTTCATCAACAACTGAAGAACTCCAAAATCTTCTCAACCAAGACATCGAGCTTCTGCAAGACGCGAAATTCGTTTATACCTCCAGCAAACTCTCTCTTCGGACCGACCTGGCAAAGTATTCCGTGCCCCACATGCAGGCGAAATCTGAAGAAAAGGCCTTTCTGCCGACAGACGACGAGCAAGCGTTGGTGATAAGCCAAAGCTCTTCAGGTTCTCTGAAAGAACGTCGAGAGCAAGTCTTGCAAACCCTGACAAAGAACATCTCACGAAATAAAGAACTTGACATCGCATCAGAAGAGTTCAGCAAACGTCTTCAAGCCTTTTGCAGGGTCTTCGAAGCAGTCCTCCGGTCTTCTGAGGTGAAAACTAGGAAAGATTCTCAGATAAAGGAAGAAAATTCATCGTCTAAACTGCCTCCGACGGCAAGGTCAGCGATTAAATTCGGACTGAACACTTTGCTTTGTCTTGTTGAATGTGTCGCTGTTATGAGTCCTGAGATTTACGACTTTGTAGTAAAGGACACGACTGGCATTTTAAAGGAAATTGGCTCACTTTCTATGGTCACCTCTGATATCGCATTGATTTCCGCTTTTGCTGATATTGCCAAGTTCTTTGAAGGGGTCGTCGCAGGAAGTCTTCCGTCGATTGAACATGAAAAAAGACTTAAAAGCTTTGGACCTTTAGTGCAACTTGCCTTGGCTACAGGAAATACTGACTTATTTGTTAATACTTCTGCAAGACTTTTAATGACTGGACCTGTTTCAGAGAGTTTTCTTCATGATTTAACTCCTGCTTTGCAGGATCTCGCGAAATTAAAACCGAAAAATTTGATGTTTGTTTGGAGCGAGAAGAAAAAAGGGGATAGTTTGAAGTTGAATGAGGAAAGGACGAGAGTTATGAAGAATGAAGATGGAATTGCGAATGTTTACAGTGATTTCGTGTTTTTAACTGATAGGTTTTACTTTGAGGTTAAAGTTCTGCAGACTAATGATAACTGCTTTTTAGGAGTCGCTGATTCTACATTTAATTCATTGAGTGGTCACGCTGGAAGCGGATTTTCTGTTAGTTTCAAATCCAGTTCAGAGATTTATAACAAAAGTGAAACCAAGGAAAAGTTCGAAGCTTGGAAAAATGGAGATTCAGTTGGAGTCTTCGTTGACGTCAACCAGAAAAAGATAGTTTTCTATAAAAACGGAGTAAAAATGACAGCAAATGAAATTTCTTTTACTTCTGAGTCACTTACTGCTTTTATGGTGCTTTCAGGTGAGAGTAAATTCGAAATCAACACAAATCCTGAATACCCTGCAGACTTATCTTCAATGAGCCATGGAATAGAAAAGCCAAAAACCCAAGAATTAATAGAAAACTCAGACCTCAGCTCATTAACCTCTGCAGAACTAGGCCTGTTTATTCTTCAAAAAATGGAAGAAATGATAAGTCCTTTCGAGTACTTACTGACCAGCAGCTTCAGGTTCGACAAAGAAAGACCATTCCTCGGAGTTCAGTTCAACAAAGCAACAGTTTCCAGTCTTTATGAAATGGAAAAGCTTCTAGTCGAGGAGTTCAAAGCAGAACACCCAAAAGTTCCGAAAGAAGTGACTTGTCAAGCTTTAAAGATCACTTTAAAACTGCTGAACTTTCATTTGAGGATCGCGAAAGATTTGGATGACTGGTCTCTTGACTTTGAGTTAAAACAGAGGATCCTTGAATTAACCTGCAGCATTCTTACTGAGTTCTCAGAGGACATCACGGCACTCGCTGGTCAAATCGTCAGCTCATCTTTCGAGGTCTTTTACAAGGGCCCTAAAGAAAAAATGAACTATATTCTTAATTCTTTACAAAGAATGAAAAATCATGAAGAAACTCTCCCGATTCTCTCTGAAATGGAATTAAACATTTACTCAGAAATGGCCAGAGCAGATAAAATCTTCCCTGCAATTACTTTAACATCACCTGAAGATGAAGAAATTGTGAAAAAGTTGTATTCCTTGCTGATTGACTTATCAGAAGAAGTCTCTTTAAATGCTTTTCAATCTGGGAATTCAAACCAGTCAGTTGTCAAGCTTTTTGAATCCGTGCAATCCGCTCTTCTAGCTCAAAGTGGAAAATCTTTATTCAAAGAAAAATGGGAAGAAATCTTAAAAGACTACATATCTTACTACCTCTCCGCCTGTGAAAGACTTGTGAACTACATTCAAAAAAACCACTCATCAGACATAAACGAGAATCTTCTAAAATCAATCGACAACTCACTAGTGTCCCGTCCCCTTCAGTACCTTCTCGACTCTCTAGTCCTGAGTCCTCTGACCCTCGACCTGATCTCTCCAGTCATCTCTCGAGTTGCAGGTCTCTTCAAAACCTTGAACCAGTTGCCGTGTCCCCCTTCCCAGCTGGTCCTGGGAATGGGCGTAATCGAGTCAATTTATGAAAGTCCTCACAACTACCCAGACTCGGCAAACTTGACCCATACAGTCAAAACTCCAGGAGCTCTTAAGTACAGCCTGACCTTCGACCCTCAATGCAAAACTGAAAACGGATGCGATTATCTCGAACTTTGGCTTGATGAAGCAGCGAGTAAACATTTCGCAAGGTGGGAAGGAGAAAACTTTCCAAAAGAGCCAGTTGAGGTAAATAATAGCATTTTGCATTTTACTTTTAGAAGTGATGGCTCTGTTAATTACTGGGGATGGAAAATCACTATTAAGGCTATTGTGCAGAATTCTTTTTTTCAGAAGCAGTGGCCGGGAACGCTTTGTGATACGATTGAGCACTTTTTTGGAATATGTGCGAGAAAACTGGTAAATGGAGGGTTTTGTGGAGAGGTTAATGAAGATGTCACGAAATTGCTGAAAAATCCGTTGTTTAAATATGGAGTCACTGATCGGTCTTCTTTAATTGTCAAGCCCCTGCCGCCGATAGATCCAAACTTGATGACGATCATTGACTGCTTCGTGAAAAATGAAGACTCACCTGATAAAGACCTTTTAAAGTTCATCAATAAGTCTCCTGAAAGTGCATCTTTAGTGAACTACATTAAAAACTTCTCTAGTCTCGAACCTCACCTGCCAGATAGTTCTTTTTTAACACAGCTCATCGAAGGAAACGAAAAAATCTGTGAATCTTGGACAATGCTCAAGAAAAAAAGTGCTGTTGTCGGTGCCGCAAGTTCTATCGGCGGAAAAGACCTGGACCAGGCTGAAAGAGCGATTTTCGCTGTTTATACCGCGTTTTTTGAAGTGGTTGAAACGATGAAAGACATTTTCGGAAATCTTAACAATGCTGGACCGACTGTCAAGATGATTGTTAAACAAAGTTGCAATATTCGAGTCTGGGCTCAAAAACATAAACAACAACAGATGGATGCTGGGAATAATGATATCACTTATAAGGGAATCGCGGAGGATGTTGTTAGAAAATGTTGGTTTTTACTTGGAACTGGATATAAACAAAGCTTGCAGGATATTGGAATCGCTAGAACTATGAAAAATTTATTGAGCAATATTGCACAGACTGAGAAAAAAAGCTTGAAAATTGGAAGTAAATGGAAAGCTGTGCAGAGTGCTGTTAAAAATGTTGGAAGATTGAAGAATTTGGTTAGTGTCAAAAAATTAAATAGTCAACCTGTTAATGAAGATGGGAAAGAATTTAGTAGGGTGGCTGAACTTGTTAATGGATTTCTTGAACAGGGTTTGACACTTGAGAAAGTTGTTGAAGCTCTTGAGATTAATAGGGCTCGAGCGGTGTCAAGAGCAGCAGGTTTAATAACAATATCCAACCTCCTAAGCAGTTCAACAGGTCTAAACACCTTCATGGTATCTTCCTTCATGGAAGAATTTTCATCTCAAGATTCCAAAAAGCACTACAGTGAAGGTCTAGAAGGAGTAGACCCAAGTCTAATGCAAGTAGTTCAAAGTTCTTATTTCCAAGTCTACTCAAACCTTCAACGAAACTTGACTCGTTTCCACCGAAAAGAGTTTTCATACTCGACCTACATCCACTTTTTATCAGTAATCGAAGCCCTAAGCATTCCTCTTCACAGTCCAGACACTCACATGTTGCTAGACCAGCCCCTTCTTCCTGCACTTAAAGTCCTTCTCGACTGGTCCAAAGGGCAGATAAAGCAAAAGCCTCTTTCCCGTAAATTCTTAAAAGAAAACTGCATCACTCGTCTTGGAAAAGTAACTCAAGAGCTGCTCTCTAACTACAAAGAAAGTCTTGTCTTAGAAGCACTTGAAGGGCAACCTTCACAGCATCTAGTCTTTGATAAGGGCGGCGAAGAGCTGCCTATTGTTGAGTTTAAAGTCCTTGATAATGAAGCCGATGTCGGAGAACTTGAAGACGCTTTAGGGCAGTTCTCGTTCAACGGGGCAAATAAGTGGATTGCGATCAGAAGAGAGGAGGTGAAAGAAGGGCAGAAGTACTTGACTGGCATCGCGAATGACCTGGTTCCTACTTTCACGTCTTACTCTCAACTACTGGCACCTCCTAGTCAGACTGAAAAGGACCAGCTTGCTAAACTTAAACAAAAACTTAGTCAAAAATGCTGGAATTTGTATAAACAACTCGTTTTTTATGTTCTTGGGGAAAATGAAGAAAGTAATAGAAATCAGACTTTATGTGTTCAGGAAGGGGTTTTAAATGTGATTTTTAGTGAATTGGAAAAATTTGAATGCGCTCAGGGACTTGACTTGCATCAACTTGTTTTGCAGAATTTGAGTGTTGGTGAAAGTTGGATTGATAAATTCAGGTTTTCGTATTTTAAGATGAATCCTGCTGAATTGTGGTTTGCTAATTTGAATGATTTGAATGCGCCTAATGAAGTGGTTGTTGTTGCTCAGATGTATCAGGAAAAAGTTGACCCGCTTTTGGTGGGAAGTGGAAAGTTGGATGCGGAAATGCTTGAAAAGTTTGGAGATATTGCTGAAGATCGAAGTGTTAGTCTTCCTGTGTTTATGAGGCAAGTCGGTTCACTCCCCTCAAAATCCGAGTCTCTAGACTCCTTCTTATCCTCAAATCCAGACCTTTTCTCATTACCCGATGTCAGCTATTCTGACCCTCTAAACGCAGAAACCTTGATATCCAATCTCGAAAAGTACCTAATCCCTGAAAGCGAAAATTCATTCAAAGACATTCTTTCTCTATTCCAAGGCACATCAGGTCTAATTCCAAAATCAAAACTTCCTGAAACAATTCCAGCTGAGTTCAAAGACCCAAGCGAGAATCTCGACCTTTACATAGCCTTAAACGCGATTCGTTCAGTGGATCGTTTCGAGTCATATAAAAAAGAACTCTACGATTTTTTCAAGCATTTCGAAGAAATTCCACAAAGTCTATCAGGCCTGACCGAAATAAAAAAAAGCAGAAGAGACTTCACAGCATCTCTTTTATGGACCTTATACGGAGCTTTCACTCAGTACCAGTCATCCTCAGCTCTGGCTTCTGAGGCAAAGGTGAAACTTCTGCTGAAATTCGCTTTTTCTAGTGATTCTCTTGCGATTCAAACGATTTCAATGAGACTTTTAAGTAAAATCCTTCCTGCACAGCATTCTCCTCAGTCCTTTGAGCAGATTTGGAAGGATTTCATGGATGGTTCCCAGTTTTGTGCATCGATTAGCGACCAGTTATTAAAAAACATTGGAAAAACTGTATGGTCAAGTGAAGAACACGTTTTAAGCTATGAAAGTCAAAATCTATTAACTGAACTTCTGGCTTCTGAAAGGTGGAGAGGAGAGGTGGTAAAGAAACTTCAGGAAAATTTAACTGAAACTTTAGAATTTCTGTCAAAAGGTTTAACAATCAAAGCCGCTCATGCTGGAACTTTGAGACTTCTCTCGTTTAGTGAAAGTTTCGGAGTTCCTCCTTTTGTCTTGGCTGTTGTCGAGTTGAAAGACTGCAGTTTTTCTGTTGGAGTTGTCACTTGTGAGGTAAGTAAGACGAGTTTCAAGGTTTATTCTATTTTAGATGATACTGTCATCACTGTTGAAATTGATAAAATTGTCAACTCGGTTCCTTTAAGTAAAATTAACTTGAAGCTGTGGTTTGAGAATGAAAATGAAAAAGTTCTCAATTTTTTAGTCGATGTTTTTGATGCTCTTGCAAGAACTCGATTTTTTAAGGCTATGGAAAGTGCTGCGACGTTGAAAACTCTTTACTTGTCGTTACAGACTTCGGTGCTTGAAAGTCTTCGGAAGTTTCTGGAGTTTACTGAACTTTCTTTGGAAAAAGCTGATGTTTTATGCAAGATTCTCTCACCTCTTACTAAAGGCTCTGGAGAGGTTTCTAAACAAGGGTACCTGAAATGTGCGGAATTCATTGAAAAATCTTTGAAACAACTTGTAGAGGACAATGAAGAGCTGAAAATCGAAGAAGTTAAGGGAAAAGTAGAGAGTTTCAGCGAAGAAGATAAGTTGAAATATCATGAAATTATTGAAAAAGGCGCTGGGGAGATCTGGACTTACAAATGTTTCTTGAAAAACATGAAAACCTACGAGGAAGTCGTTAATTACATAGAAGAACCCGTCGTGACACAAGTCTTCAAACTTTTCTCACTAGATGAATCATCTCTTAAAATAACAGACGTGCATGGTTCAGCCGAGATCTACCAAAACAGTTCTTCACATCTCGTCATAAAAGACTCAACCAACTCATTCAAGTCTTTTTCTTTCAACTTCCCATCAAATCTTTTCAGTCAATCAAATCGTTTTGTGAATCAAGTCACTTTAAGACTAGTCCTTCAATCCAAAGCGACTCACTTCGGGTTTAAAGTCGGAAACTTGCATCTTGAAGCTGAAGAAAACCAGATCAGGGTGAATAATGAAGGAAATTTGAATTTTGCTAACTTTGAACTCGTTGTTTTGAGGATTCTTGCTGAAGCTGGTGGAAAAGTGACTGTTTTTTCAGAGAGTAGTAATGAAAATGTTGTGGTTGAAGGGGTGGACCTGTTTAATGGAATTTCTATTGAAGACTGTTCTTTGTATTTGGAAAAAGGGACATTTTTAAGCCTGGTTTCTTTGGATGTCTTTGATGGGGTCGTTTCTGACAAGTTTTCAGGTAAAGTCGACCCCCCTGCCAAGATGGAAGGCGGAGAAAGGTCAGTAAAAGTAAAGATAACCGCGGAAAATATTGAAAAATCAAAATTACGTCTTCTTGGAATTTCAGAAGAACAAGCAGAATCCTGTCTGAAATCAACGAAAACCCTTCCAGAAGCAATAAACTACTCTTTCACCCACTTCGACCCAGAACTTCCAGAGACCGCTTTCGACTTCCCCGACCAAAGCATTTCAGAAGTATCAATGTTCGAGTCACTTTCATCAGTTCCCACAGATTTCACAGTCGTTCCCTTCCTCGAAAACCTTTCAAAAGTCGACTTTTCCTTACCCAACTCGAAAATCCTTGCTTTTAAGACAACTTCAACTGAAAAAGACAAAAAAATCATTCAAGAGTTGTTTATCGTTGAAAACTCAGGAGGTGAGTCAATCGGGAACCTTTCAATAGGCGAAGCGGAGCGAGCAAATGAATTTTTCACCAAGTCCTGTCAATACTCAGGGAAAGAGACTTCGATAAGAGACCTTGTTTTCATTAAAACTTGCTCATTGTTTAACTTAAAAGTCCCAAATAGCTTCGAGTTGATCTGTGATAAGGAAGGTCGAGCAATAAACCTGGCAGGGAAAAACGAAAAAGACTTTTACGTGTTTTTAGCTGTCAGTAAGTCAATCTCGCTGCTGGGAGGAACTTTTTACCCGTTGGAAAAAGTTCCTATTCATACTTCGAACTATGGTCTTGTTGAGGTGTCGTCTTTGGGATCTGCGAAGGTCGACTTTGACGCAAGGTACTCGAGTATGAAAATTATGGAATTGTATCAGGAATTGTTTTTAATGGAGAAAAGTTTGAGAGCGAATTCAAGTAAAGGTTTACTTTCAATGGTTTTAAATCGGTATCCTGCATTGTTGGAAAGAATTGTGATTGAGACACCTATTCGCACGGTTTTGAACTTGATACCTTTGAAAACTTGGATGGATTATTTGAAGGATAAGGAAGTTAGTGATGAGTTTTTTGTACAGGTCTTGGCTTTGATGCTTGATTATGTCTCGGAATGCTCGGCTGGACGTGGGTTGAAACCGGTGTTTGTTGAAAGTAAACATCCTTATGATAATAGTCAGGATATTGATGATGTTATTCAGATACCTGGGGCCAAAGGTTTAAAGATAGACTTCGACAGTCAATGCTACACAGAGTCAGGTTGCGACACTTTAAGATTCTACTCATCTTCAGGACGTTCAGGAGAACTGAAATGTTTCTCAGGCCAAGGCGAGAGTTCCTGGGTAAGTTTCGAGGTTCCAGGAGACACAGTTTACACTTACTTCCACAGTGACGGTTCAGTAAACTACTGGGGATACAAGTTCACAGTAACCCCAACAAACGCTTCAAAAGCTTCAGATTCAGAATATTCAATCGACAGCAACTCTTTATTTGAAGTTCTCACAAAAGTACTTCAAAAAGTAGACAAAAATGGAAAAGTTTCATCTTCCAAGGTCTTAGCTCCTTTTTACCTCTTTTTACAAATTTCTCAGAAAAATGATGAAAAAACTAAACTTTTAGAAGTTATGAAAAATCTCTTTGAACAAGGTTCTTCTCCTTTGCATTCTCGAGTACTTCAAAGTTTCGTGAAAACTGCTGGAAAGTTGTTTAAACTGACGAAGCCAGAAAGAAAAAGCTCGAATATTCTTCAGTCTTTAGTTTTACTGCTGTCTAAAGCACATTCCTGTGGAAAGCTCTCAGTTGACGAGAACTGGTTTTTAGACCTTTCAGACCTTTTGCATGATATGCACGGCCTTGCCTTTAAAAACGAGAATCTCGACCTATTTCTATTCGAAACTTTCAAGAAAAAGGCGAAAAACGTTCTAGAAAAAGATCTTGAATCAGAACATCCTTACAAGTTAAAAACAAATCTTTCTAAAATAAACGTGCAAGGTGCTCATTCTTTAACTTTAGAGTTCTCAAAAGACTCAAGGGCTGAAGAACGTCACACAGTTCACATCTCGAAAGATGAGAAAGGTGAGCAAGACGCTGAACAAGAAGAAGGGCAAAACACGCTTCTTGCAGCTTGGGACCAAAAAGGCCCTGATGTTAATGTCGATGCCTCTGGAGTAAGAGTGACTCGAACAAGTTCTTCAAGCTGGGGGAATACTTTTTCAAATCTTCGTCTGGAAAAAGGGATTTTTTCAGTGACTGTCTTCGTTGAAAGTGTTGGAGACTCGGCTTATTTGTATATAGGGTTCATTGAGTCTAATGAAAATAACAACTATGACCTGTCGGCTTGTCTTAATAATTCTCATAGTCAAAGGGTCTGGACCTGGAAAAAATCTGGAGAATTTAATGAAAAAGGATCAGATAATGGAAATGTTCCTTATGAAAATGGAGATGTTTTGAACTTTGTTGTTAATACTTACAATAAAACTATTGTTTGCTTTAAGAATAACCTCGAGGTATGGACTTTTAGAAATATTGCGGAAAGTGTTCTTATGGGAGCTAGCTTTGGAGGAAGTAATCAGTTTGTTGTGTTGAGAAGAGTTGAGAGGGTAAAGGGAGGGAAGATTGAGGATAAAATTGTGAATGTTGCTGGAGATACTGCTTATTTGAGGTTCCCTGTTAATGCCTCTGCGAAGAATCAGTACTTCTTTGATAGTGCTGTTGATGAGTCGGTTAGTGCTGACCGGCTCACTGCAAGTAATAAGACTGAGCAGACAGTCATTGTTCCTTTGACTAACTTGATCAATAGTGGAAGGTTTTATACTCAGGTCAGGTGGGTCAAGGGCCGATGTGACTTCGGAGTCGCTCCCAGTGCTTCAGTCCTCGAAAAGAACATAAATGACTCCTGGATCCTCTTCTCCTCATCTCTCTGGACTGAAGGAGACCTAATCGGTTGTCTCGTCGACACAGTTCAAAACTCCATTACTTTTTCAATAAACGACAAAGAATCACAAAAACTCTCAGAAAAACTCTCAGTTTTTCCCTTAAAATTCGTTGTAATTTTGCATGAAAACACCAGTTCCATGACACTAGTCCCAGGAAAACCGTCAGATCTCGACCTGCTGACAATAGACTCAGAAGACTCATCAACTGAAACAGGTTTCAAATTAAAAGTCACTCCACATTTCAAAGGCAGGTCCTTCGAAGCAGTGACAACTTTTCTTTCAACCTCTCCAGAAGACTTCAAAGCAGAATGGCTTGCTTTTCGCGATAAGATGGTCGGGGCATTTAAATCATCAGCAAGTGAAGAGCTAGTGACTTACATCGACCGATTAGCAGCTTCAAAGTCAAAAGACCCTCTGACATTACCAGTAGAAGAAGTAGACCCAACAGAATCAGAGCTGGTCTTTTACCCAGAACTTGAAAAAATGAGCAAAGACTCAATAAAATCCTTATTTTCAGTTCTACAAGACTTCAACAAGCGAGTAGAAGAAGTGCTTTACCTGTTCGACCTGAAAATTTCTGACCAATTAACAGACATGCAGAAAGTTCTCTTATCCTGTAGAAATTTCATCTTTTTCTCTTACAAGAACTCAATGCTTAAAAAAGCTCTGGAAACCTCAAAGTCAGAAATAAGAACTGAATTCACTATTGACAGGCCAAAAGCTGCAAGACATCGAAACCGCAAAGAAGTCGACACAGAAGCTCAGTTCTCGATCACTGGGCAGATCTTCCGGGCAATGTCAGCTGTCACCAACAACGGGTACCGCAACTCGGAAAGGATTTATAAAATTAACTATCGAGGCGAAGCCTCGATCGACGCGGGAGGACCTTACAACGAGTCCATGTCAAACATAGTTGATGAACTTCAGTCTTCTTTCTTGCATCTTCTGCTTCCTACTGCCAACCACGCTGGAAACATGGGCGAGAACAGAGAGGCTTGGACCATCAACCCTTCAGCGACTTCTCAAACTGATTTCGAACTTTTTACTTTTCTTGGAAAATTGATGGGCGCCGCTATTCGTACTCAGAACAACCTCGGCCTTAGCTTCGCCCCGTTGTTTTGGAAAAAATTAGTCCATGAGCCGGTAAGTGCCGCGGATTTAAGAGGAGTTGACGTGTGCACTGTGCAAATAATTGAAATGTTGAAAAATCCTGCAGCACATGAGTTAACTGCTGAGAACTTTTCAATGGCTTATGATGAAAAATTCGTCACAAAAGACTCTTCAGGTAAAGATGTTGAGTTAGTACCTGGAGGGAAAGATTTAAGTGTTACTTTTGAGAACTGTGGAAAATATGCAGACTTGATGTTAAAAGCTCGTCTTGGTGAATGTGACAAGGCAATAGCTCGAATTCGTGAAGGGATCAGCGTAGTTGTTCAGATTGACTTGTTGAACTTGTTTTCTTGGAGACAGGTGGAGACCTTGGTTTGTGGAACAGCTGATGTAGATGTTGATATCTTGAAAGAAAATACTGATTATGAAGGATGTGGACTTTCTGATCAACATATTCAGTACTTTTGGGAAGTTTTGAAAGAATTTAGTCAAATTGAAAGGTCTTTATTCTTGAAGTTCGTTTGGGGACGTAAGAGACTTCCTTCAGGGAAAGACTGGAGACATATGAAGGTGACGAGGTATAATCCTTCTGGCCCTGTTAACAACTACATGCCGATCAGTCATACCTGCTTTTTCACACTGGACTTACCCGCGTATACCAGCAAGGAAGCAATGAGGCAGAAGTTGACTTACGCGATCACTCATTGCACAGCAATCGACCTTGATGGCTCCGCTGGTGCTGGATGGGAAGAGAATGATTAGCTAATTTTTACTTATTCGTATGATGGAACAAATTTGGATCGTTATCGTCTTCTACTCTGCTTTTTTCTTTTGATTTACTCTTCTCATGGCTCTTCTTTTCATCACCGTCTACGAGTCTCAATGGCTTTTTCTTGCAACAGCAGATTGTGCATGAAAACATTACGACTAACAAAAGGTAAACGCCGAAGATAATCCCGACAATGCCGAAGGTTAAGAAGTTTTCTTGCACCCAGTCATTTAACTCTTTTCGACAACTGCCACTTGGTTTACCGTTGTCGGCGTCGCTGAACATGAAAACTAACTGAGCCGTGCAGAGACCTGAGCAGTCGAATGAGTTTTCAACCCATCGAAGTAGAGGGAAGAACTTCCTCATGGAACTGGTGAAGTACTTGTTTTTGTACTCGCTGGTAGTGACTGAGCATTTTTTGCTAATGTCGATATCGAGTTTATCTTTAACCCATGCAACAAGGTTATTGTAAGTGTCTTTATCAATGGCTGAAGAATCGTTATCATTGTACTTTTCTACTTCAATGCAAGGGTCACAGTCAACGATAGTTTTCGCTCCTATATCAGAATAGGCATAAATTTTCTTATCAACTGAAGAATCCTTGTATAATTCCCTTAATTGGTCAATGTAATCATTGTCAGCTTTGCAAGGACAGTACAATCGACACATCGCATCTCCTGCATAGTTATAGCCTTTTTCAGCATCTTTGAAGTTATCAATGCAATCTTTTTCAGTTTTTAAGTAATCATCAGCCATGCCTCGAGCGTAGATCATCCCAGCTCCAACAGCGATAAGAACGATTCCGATGAGTAAACCGAAAAAGATGAAAATCGAGAGAAATAGTTTTTTCTCTTTCCAGGCTCCTAAAAAGCCTAGAAACGCATTGACTATCAAAACCGCTCCACAGGCGATGATGATGTAGCCGATAAAACTGTATTCTAGAGACTTTAAGAAGGCAAGGTTAAGGACCTGGTAACCACCCCAGATCAGTACTGCTCCTACACCGAGAATTAGGATGCAGGCGATGAAGATGAAAAACTTCAAACACTTGGCTGGAAAACAACAGCACATTATTTGAGTTTAGAAATGGAAAATTTCATTTGGTTGAGAAGAGGAGGAGTTAATGTTAGGTGGGTTTTGGAAGAGGGTTTATTGTGGGTTTAGGATGATTTTAGAGTTTTTTTGGGATTTTTAGAGGTTAGGAATTTTGATGATTTTATTTTGGGTTTTGATTTTCGTTGTTTTTTTATTTATATATCGTGGGGTTTATTGAGCTATTGATATTTTCAAGACTGTTGATTTAAGTAGATTTGGTTAGTTACTGGATTCAGAGATATGCAACTATGAAATCGATAATAATTCCAATAGAAGTTAGTAATGACTCTAATGCAATCACTTAAAATATATAATTTTTGAGTATAAATCACTTTTATCATCTTCTAGTCTCTTAGAATCTCAAACAACTCTAAAATACCATAAATACCAAACATCCAATTACCACTCTAAATAATATTCCATTACTTATAATAAATCCTTAAAATCCTAAACTTTCCAAACCCTAATCTATCAAATCCTCTAAAAATCATAATCTACTTAAAAGAATAACATGATTCTTTCTTCCATATAAAAATGCTATTCCCAAGCCAAAACCCACCTCATCCAATCTTCGAATTCCAGTCTTCCAGCGACCAAGACAACAATTTTTTATACCAAGAGACCTTCAACAGCCTTTCCTCATCTCCGCGTTCATCACAAGAAAACCCTTTGAATATTTTTGAAGAAAGTCCGAAAAAAGAAAAAAAGCAGGACTTTGACTTTAACCTTCCCGACATTTCCAACGAAAACTTAAGAATAATCGAAGAACAAGACCCTTTACCATTAAACGACTTCCAAAAGAGAATCGACGAAATCGAGCCAACAGAGGAAAACATGGGAAACCCTTATTTCTATACCCAGATTCCAGAGATGAGGGTAAATGAGTCAAGAGAGGCATTTAACAATCACAACTTTTATACTAATTCCAAAATGTCCACCCGAAGACTTCATAACCCTTTACTGGAGTTTATAGATAATCCTGATTCAAAAATGAAAAAAGCGAAAAATGGAAAAGCCAAGAAAAAAATAAGGTCTTCTCCTAAAAAAGAATATTACAGAACTAAACTCATTCGAGCTTGGAAGAAATTGCTTAGAAAAGCTGAAAAATTTCAATTTGTAGATGCAACTAGAAACCCATATTTAAAATATTTTTTAAATCATTACCAAGACAACCGGATTTTACTTGAAAAAATCGCTGATACTGCCACTGGACCTAAAACTGAAGCTCAATACCGAGGAGAAAATAATAAAAAGCAAGGAATAGAAAATACTTTTAATAACAAGTTCGTTGCTCAGCTTTTTTCTGTTAGTGTTTATTTGGAATCGTTTAACTTATTTGTTTTCAGTGAATTTGAAAATCGAAATGAGGATGAGTTAATGAAAAGATTTGATTTTAAATGTTGTTTTCTAGGGAATCATGATGGTTTGTGCATGATTAAATGGAATAAATTGCTGGATTTTAGTTTACATGAACTATTGTTTTGCAATTTGAAGACGGAGATCACTCAGGATTAAGGTAGAATAGTTTAATTCTTGAGATGATAAAAGGGTGGTGAAATGGTTTATATATGGAAGGAGCGAATAAGGCTGAGATTTATGGATTCATTGGGTGGATCTTGACTTTTATACTTTATGGTAAGTTTTGAGTAGTTGTTTATATTGTCTGGGCTTTTGTCCCTGATTATATATTGAAGTCAGCTGGATTTACTTATTATCCGAGTAAGTATTGGGCCGTGGCTCTTCCTTGTTACTTTTGTGTTTTTGTATTGAGTGTTCAGTTTATTTATCAAGGACTTAATATGCTTTGTGCTAAACCTGAAAATCATTATGCGACTTTAGAGGATAAGTTTTCTAGGCATCTTCCTGCTGACTTCAAGGAAACTGGAAGTATTCCTGAGATTAGTGATATTCCGATCAATGTTGTGAATAAAGTTCTGTATGGAGAATGAGTTTTAAGTACTTTTAATTATTACAGTTAATTTAGAGTTGAATAAACTAGATTTAGGATTATTTATATGATTCAAGATTTGGGTTTCAAGTGCTTTAAAAATCTTATCAAATAAGAAAGATTTAACTATTTATATGATAATTAGAAAGTATAGCTTACTGTAAGAGGGTCAAACTCAATCTTTTAGAAAAGAACTTATCGATGTATGATCGGCCTTCAATTTTAATTTCAAAACTGATAATATTAACTAATTTTAATAAAATCAGCCCGACAGTAGAAGATCAAATTAAAACTCCTTACAATATAGTAGATAATCAAAGTAAGAAATACTGTTTTTAAGTCGAGACCATTAGTAGAGCTCTTCATGGAAAAATTTCTGATATCTCTCGAAAATCGCCTGCCTTTTGGTCAAATTAGTAGAGCTCTTCATGAAAAATTTCTGATATCTCTCGAAAATCGCCTGCCTTTTGGTCAAGATAACAGATAACTTGAGTAAAAAGCCTTTAGGAATCAGAAGTTAGAAGTGATTAATGAACTGAATTCCCCTTCTTCATTCAAAATCTTAGAAGAATTCCCTTATATTATCAAAAAACTCGTTGTATAAGAGGAATAATTCCTATTTGGATAACTTTTGATCTTAAAAGAGCTATCACCTGAAAAGTCTTAGATAAATCTCTAGAGATGATCAATTCTTTTATTACAACTCTTACTGAGGAGATAGCAATATGCTTTTGCTTTGAAGTACATCACAAGGGCCATGAGTTCAGGAAAATCAATGCTGGATTGAATGTAAATGAAATGCTTTGCGTCTGTAGGAATTTTAACATTTGAAGTTGTGCTATGTTTATTTACCAAAAAATTATAAGAATGAAACGTTTAAGGGAAAAAACTTGTAGTAAGATTGGTGGGGATAATAAGGAGGTTTTGCTTGTGCAATGTGATATAAAACTTTGGATATTGATCATCAGCTTGAAATATTTGATCTGATCTCTGCTGTCTCATGCAAATGCTAAATATAAATCTCAAACACATAAATTGTATCCAAATAAAATTCATTTAGATCCTAAACAACCATATTACTAATCCAAGCATAATTTTCCACAAAAATGAATAAATATAGAAAATGTCTGATTCATTCCACTTACCTTATATACTTCCAAGAAAAACCGCTTTAAAAACTGAAAATTTCCGAGAATTCGAAATAACGAAAGATAAACCCTTCAACAATAAGTTTCTCAATACTTCTAGATCCAAGCCTGTGCTATCAAAAAAAAAACTGCACAATGGACTACCAAAGAACAAAATTTTCCCAAATTCTAGTCGAATTCAAGAAAATTATCCAATTGAAATCTCAGAAAGAATCTCAACAAGCAAAGACCAGATATCTCGTGTCTTAAGTAACCGCATATACAATAATTTTCAAGTAAACCCGGATAAATATCAAGAAATCGCTTTAAAAAATTACGAAGATGAAGATAAGATCAATCAAGAGGAATCGAAAGAGGCTGCTTCATTTAATGAAAACTGTCCTAAGGGTTTCAGGAACGATTTCATATCAGGTCTCAGTAACATGATAAAACCAGTTTTAATCAATATAAGCTTCAAAAACTCGGGGAGAAAACAATTAAAGCTAGAGTTAATTGGGAACGAAAATAATAAAACCTTGTTCAGATCTTCTAAGCTTAAAAGTACTTTCGAGATTTTAGATAAAGGATTGATTTTTGAATACTTGCCTACCAGATGGATTGGAGGAAAAATTCCTTGTTTTATCTCACGTGAGCTAAAAAACAATAAAAAAACCCTGCAAACTCTTCAGGAGTGTTTTGAAGTATTCAATAAGTTGAAAGTTGTAGAATTTTTTTGCATCGAGAATAAATATTTGAATGATAGAGATTTTGTCATGTTTGATATCGATTTAAATATCTCCTCTCAGGTTCTGGTGCCTGTCGGCAGGTACCCAGGGGAAAACCAGGTCATACTTCCAAAAGATTTATCAAAACCAGCAGTTTTACATATTTTGATGCATATTCTCGGTTTCACCCACCAGTTAATGTCAAATGATAAAAAAAACTTTTACTGTTACTTATATCCCAGCAACTTTCCAAGAGAATCCCAAGAAGACTCAAAATCATCTGATCCAATATTACTTAATAGCAACTTTTACGGTCCTTATGACCCTTGCTCAGTCTTACATCTTCCAGCTTGTTCACAGATAAAAGAATGCTCAAATAAGGAAATAATACAAAATATTAAGAAACTTTCAGATTTAGACATAAAAAAAATTAAGTTTTTTTATGGACCTCAAAAATGTACTGGGGATTTCTTTAAAAAACCTTTCATTCAAAGTCATTATTATTGTAAAACTTGTTGGCATGACTGTGGAGTCCCTATTTGTGTTTATTGTGCCGAGATACATCATCAAGGGCATGAACTTGAATATGTTAATTTTGGAATAGCGGGAAATAAAGAAGTCAAATGTGGATGTGGTGTTTTGAAACATGTTACTAAATGTGCCAAGTTTTTAAAAGGAAATTTTAAGATTAGAGGATTTAACTGTGATACTTGTAAAGAGTTTTCTGATGGAAATGATGTGATTGTTTGTTTTCTGTGTAAGGAAACATGCCATTCAAATCATAATGTTAAGGATGCTGGAGAAATTGATGCAAAAAGTTGTGGATGTGACACACTTCCAGAAAAACAAAAGAAAAATCTGAAAATTTTAACTATTTCTGGATGTTTTCTTACTTCATGATAAAGATCGTTAAATAATTAGTTTCACAATAATAATTCTCTATAAATAATCTTCAAATTCTCAAAACTTTCATAATCCTAATAAAAGCTAAAATTCTATCTAAGTTATTTCTTCAAATAACAACTAACCAAAGTTCCAACTTTTCCACATAGACATTCAGTCCCTTCAATTTCCCCAACATTTTCAATCTCATGTCCTTTATGACAAACTTCTTCACACCTGAAACAAACAATCCAATCAGCATTTCCATCATTACACTTCGAATGATTGCAAGTTAAGCATCTTCCAGCATTGACCATTACTCCCTTGTTCAAATAACAAGAGCATTTCATTTGATGTTCATATTTTCCACAAAAGCATTCAACAGATGGAGAGACAGAATAATCAACTTTTATGAGTTGATGACCTTTATGATGAAATTCTTTACAAAACATGCAAATGGGAAACTTTGAAGTGCCCCAGCAGTCAATGCAATTAAAGTGCGTTTGAAAATAAGGAATTTTATAATAATCGAAAGTGCAATGCCTATTTCCATAAAAAAAATTAATTTTCATGATGTCTAGTTTTGAAGGCTTTTCTTTAAATCTCAACTTTCTTAAAGGATCTTGTGTCTGACCAATGCAGGCATTAGAGTGGATAACAGAGTCTTCATCATAAGGTCCTAAAGTATCTTCACATGTAAATTTAAGCATTTCAACTCCTTCTCGACAATAAGGCGGGATGTTATTTATTGAGTAATACCCGAGAGGCCTGGAATTTGATGGCTTTGTTTCATGAACAAATCCAAGAATATGCATCAAATTATGATAAATATGTCCACTAGTAGATTTCGATGATATTTTCACTTCATTTTTTCCAGGGTATCTTCCAATAAAAACACTGATTTCATCATCAATGTCAAAGAAAACAAAATCATCAACTTCTTTTTTCTTCTCAATGAACTTCACGTAAGTTCTTTTATTGAGGTCTTCCATGCAATCCTTTAAAATTTGACTCAACTTTTTATTTTCTCTGCTTTGGAATCTTGGACTTAACTCAAAAAAAACCTGCCCTCTTATCCATCTCATTGGAAAAAGCTCGTAAAACTCGCCTTTGTCGAAGATTTTGAATGATCTGCTGAATGAAGAGATACCTAAAACTTCTCGGTTTGGACTGAAAGTGTTTATTATTGTTTTGTTTGTACCGTTTGGAAGTTTCACTGTGATTGTTAGGATTGAGTTTCGGATCACTGATATTATCGTGTTTTTTATCAGGGAGTCTGGTTGGAAGGCTACGGGTATGATTGGATCTAGTGAGTTTCTTTTAAATTTATTAATTTTAGAGAGAGGTGATAACTTTTGTTGTGAATCGTATTTCATTTTTGATTTTTGAGGGTTTAGGGTAGAGTTTTCGAGAATTGAAATGATGCTTAGCTGATGTTGGAACTTATCTAGCTTTTGTTTTTTAGACTCTTCATTTCCTATGATCCTATTTTGGATAGGTGATCTAATCGATTCTTTAAAATCATCAGACATTTTTATATCGAATAACCTTAAAGAAATTACTATTTATGTTAATAGCCTGTAAGAATCTTCTAAGATTAGAGCATCATTATCTCATTAAATTTGTAATTGTTTTGTTAGTACATTGACTCTGAAATTCTAGGTAGAAATCCTTTCTTATTTTCTATCATACTACTCAAAATTAAACCTTATTTCAATATTGTAAAAAGATTTGAATAGCTATTTCCCATTATATTAAACTGAAATCAAAATTTCAGCTAAACTTAAACTCTCTTTCAGTAAAATTACCCAAAATATAGAATAATAAAATGGATGCTTCAAAGCGAAATTTCCTTATCAGATCTCCTGCAAAAAGACTAAAACTCAAGGAAACCTTAAAAAAACATCATTTCAAAACCGAAGATTTCCAAGAAATAACATTTAAAAGTTGCCCAGATCGCACAGACAAAGTTCCAGAAATTCCAAAAAACTTTCTTTTCACTAGACTCGATTCTCTGATAAAAAAAGAATTAATATCACTTAATTCAACCATTCATTCATCAGGATATGAAAAAAATCATATGTTTTCAACCCTAAACCCAGATAATCCCAAAGATTTTGTTGAAAACAAATGCGAATCAGTTGAAAATCAAATCAATCGCCTTCCAAGTAACAGAATAATTGAAGAATCTAGACAATCAATCGACAAATTTCAATTAACTAACGAAGAAAACGTTTTTAACGTAGAAGAAAACGTTTTTAACGTCGAAGAAAACGAGATTAGAAACTCAGTTCCTATAGAACCAAGAAAATCTGTAGAACTATTTATAAACAAGTTTCAAAAAGGAATCCAAAACATCATAATTAAACCGACTTTAATTGAAATCACAGTGAAAAAGACAAACTTGAAACTAGGCTTTGTGAATTCAATAATGAATGATTATAAAGATTTTTTATTAAAAACTTATAAATTTCCTGATTCCTTCGAAACCTTAGATCAAGGCCTGGTCTTTGAGTACTTGCCGACAAGATGGCCTGGAGGTAAAATTCCTTTTACTTTCACTTCTGAGTTAAAACTTGATCGAGTCACTATGGAGTCTCTGACGAGTTCATTAAAAATATTCAATAAAAGCAAAGTCATAAGGTTTGTTGAGTCAAAACCTGAAGACCAAGATTTTGTAGAATTTCACATCAACTCAAAGTTAGAAGCTGAAGTCGAAGTCCCTGTCGGAAGGTACAGGGAAAAATCTCGTCGTTTTTCCATCTCGAACATCGAAACCAGCAGTTTTGCATATCTTGATGCATGTGATCGGTTTCACTCATCAGTCCATGTCAAAAGATAAAAAAGATTTTTACTGTTATCTGTTTTCCAACAATTTTCCGAGAGAATATCAAGAAAATTCTCTTTCATCTAATTTGATTATCATCAAAAACAACTTTTATGGCCCTTATGATAAAAACTCTGTTATGCATCTGCCAGCTTGCTCGAAGATAAGAGATTGTTCAAAGGCAATAATTATCAATAATGTCAAGAAACTCTCTAAACTTGATATTGAAAAGATAAGGTTTTTTTATGGGAATCAAAAATGTTCTGCTGATGTTTTTAAGGATCCTTTCGTTCAGAGTCATTTTTATTGTGTTACTTGCTGGGGCAATAGTCAGATCCCTATTTGTGCTTATTGTTGTCAGGTTCATCATCAAAAACATCATATTAAGTTTGTTAATTTTGGAATTGAGGAAAATAAGGAGGTTAAATGCGCTTGTGGGAGTTTGAAACATGTCAATCAGTGCTCCAAGGGTTTCAAGAGTCGACAAAAAGTTGAGGGTTTTAAATGTGTTACTTGTAGTGATTCGTTAGATTATGATGGAAATGTTGTTGTTTTTTATCAGTGCTCAGAGATTTGTCATTCAGATCATGTTAAAGAGAGTTTTAGTGATATTAAATCATCAGAGTGCTCATGTGGTTTTTCAGAATTAAATGGGAAGAAAAAAGTAAATTTGACTATTTCTGGATGCTGTCTTAGTTATTAAACTGTTTTTTAAGATGATTTCAAGGTTATACTAGTTAGAATTTGTTTATTATTGACTTTAAAGATTTCACTTTTTACAAAATATAAGGTTAGTTAGAATTTGTTTTATTATTGATCTATAGATTCACGTTTTAATAAGTATGGATTTAGTTTGTCACTCACTACTATAAATTCTAAAATCCTATAGAAGATTATTAAAAGGGTACAAAGGCATTTCTTCCATTATTATATGTTAATATTATGTTTGATTCGGGAATGAAGCTCGAATGATTCGATTAAATTTGATTTAATAGAGAGTTTCCGCTATTGAATGAGTTTCTGGATACTAGCCATAGATCTATTCTCGGGTTTAAGGGTTCTGCATATTTTTTAATGGAGATTCTTACCTTTAATTAATCGAAAATTATCGATTTTTTTAATTTAGGACTTGAAATTAATGATCGGGCTCTGATTTGATGTTCATTTCTTTGAGAAATTATTATCATCAATAATTTTAAATTTGATGTGGTGAAATAGTTCAAGTAAAATTTGAGATGGGTTGCTTATTATCCGAAGTTGCTTATTGAAATTTTTGGTAAAATAATAATCAGATAATGTTGAAAATAAATTACTTAACAGATTGATTATTTCTCTCTCATCTAATAATTAAAAATTAAACAAATCATTATCATAATTACTTTAAGTTTTATATCAAAAAACCGAAAAAGCAATAGATTTTATAATTATCCATGATTGAACCTGACATCATTTCATTATAAAATACTTATAAGTATTACACTTATATTGAAAAGTTTAATCTATGCTGTTTTACTGAATAGAAAAGAGTCCATTCTTGAAGAAAAAAATAGAACTTATTACTTAATAAGACCATGATAAGTCCAATTATAATCATTTTTATTAAAACTACTTTTTGTAATGACTACCGTAAGCACCACTTGATGTTGAGAATCTATCATCTTTATATGATCCTCTAAAATGATCATTAACATTTGCATTAATCTTTTGGTCATTATATAAATCACTAAAGTTTGGTTTTCGTCCTGGACTTACACCATGAATATCAAATCTTCCTTGTCTTATATATTCTTGAGGATTCTGTTCAGCTAATCTATGTCTTTCCTCAATGTAATTCTGTGATTTATAAAATGATGATATTATATGGCTTGATGGATGTATTGGTGAATATTTCATATATTCATTGATATCATGTTGATTGCAGAATATCGGAATTATTTGATTTATGCAAACTTTGACCAGTTCATTGACTTTGCCATCATTTTGAATTTCATGAAAATAGTTTAGCATGTTTTTAAATTGTAAGGATTTCTTCATTCTTTCATCTGTAAGAATTCCTTGCATACAAAAGGCTTGATTTCTGATTCTAGATAGTAAAGTTTGGAATTCAGGATCTTCTATGTTGTTTTTTTGCAAAGATGCTACACGTTTCAGCATCTCATAAATGCTTTCTATGATTTCTTGCATAGGAACAAATTCTTTTAGCGAAGCTTGCTGTTTAGAATTTCGAGGCATTACTTTATAAAAAAATGGAAAAAAAAAGAGATCAATTGATAAGATGGTACCTTGAATAATTTTGAAGCAATCGGGATGAGAGATTAAACCTTAGTAAAATATATAAATCTACAAATAAAAATAGTTTTGTACCCTTTTGGTACAAATAATTCTTATAGTAACATCCATGAAGAAATTAAATAGATAGCTTAATAAACTATTTTAACAAATAAATCAGTAAAAATATCTAATACTATCCCGATCATTACTTATTCCCTCGTTTAAAAAGCGAATCGAAATACTTAACTCCATCAATTTCAGGTGGATATCCTCCTCGTTGATTAATTTCATTCACCGGATTTCTCAAATCAGACTGATATTCTCTTGCATAGAGTTCATTGTAGTTACCTTTTTGCCCTGGGTGTAATCCATGGATGTCAAATCTTCCTTGTCTGATATATTCTTGAGGATTCTCTTCAGCCAGCCTAAACCTTTCATCAATGTATTCTTCAGATTTATAAAACGCGGTAACTATATTATTAGAACAATTAACTGGACGATATTTTAAAGAGTCAATTATTTTTTGATCTTTCAATATTATTGGTATTATTAGACTTATAGTTAATTTTACCAATTCATGCACTTTAATATCTTTTTGAATGTCAAGGAAAGAATTTACCATATTTTGAAACTGTTGAGAATTTTGCAGTCTTATATCTTCAAGTAAGCCTTGCATACAGAATGCTTGGTTTTTTATTCTTAACAGTAAAGTTTGAAACTCTTGACTGAGCTCATAATTTTCTGGTAAACTAGAAACCTTTTTTAGCATATCGAAGATGCTATCTATTATTTCTTGCATAGGCGCAAATTCTCTTATTGAACTTTAGGTTTTCAACAACCTTGAAATAATCTAAATGCATTTGGAATTCTATTCAAATTTCGGGTAAAAGTCGTTTTATAGTACTATATAATTATAACTATGTTTGAAGATAGATATAAATTACTGATGGAAGTTGATTAAATATACTTAAAAATAGAGCCATAAAAGTTTAGATTTATATTTAAGTGAAAGTCAAATATAAAATTTAAATTATATTATCATTTTTTTGATTAAAAGGTATAAATCCTTTAGTTATTAAATCCAGTAGTTAAATTAATTGAATATAGTAAGTCTAAACTCAACTGAATGCAACTTAACTTTTCAATTGAATTTATCATCATCAGTAATTTTAGCTTTTTTTTCAAAGTACTCCTTCATCTCCAGTATAAAATATCACATTTAATTTTTACCTCTTCCTTTATTTTATGATTATCATACTAATTTCCATAATTTTCTTCATATCATTTTAATTATTACTCACTAATGAATATCAAATTTTCATTCTTTTATAAACCTCTGGATAATTTTTTTAGTTCTGTTATTCTTCAAAGTTCATAAATGATAAAAATTGAAAACATCTTTCTTTGCAGGAACAATTCATCTACTAAAAGATTTAATTTTCTAAGATGAAAGACTTAAGATAATTTCATTGACCAAAGATTGATTATAACATAGCTGAAAGACTTTCAATTAAATTCAAATTTCTAAGAGTACCATCTTCTAATATTTCTTGCATGTAAATGCTTGATTTTTAATTCTGGTGAGTTATATCTTATAGTTTATCTAATGACAATACCATTTCAATTATTTAACTCTTTTAAATGATATCCAAGATGCTGTTTGAATTTCTTGGATTGAAGAGAGATCTATAATTTTTAGTTGAATCTTCCTTTTCCTTTTGATAGTTCTTGATATCATTGATAAAAATGATATCAATTGAATGAAAAGATTTAAGAAAATTTTATTAAAGATGAATATGTACATCGATAAAGACTATCTCTTAAAATCTTTAGATTTATTTCAGGTATCGATAAAACTCTTATCTTTTAAAATCATTATTCAGAATACTTAATTAATAAATCATCTCTAAAGGTCTTTCCAAGTACAAATCTCGTTCCTGTTTCTTCATTTCATTCACTTCACTACGAGTGATTCCAATCAAAGAAACATCTTGCAAATGCCTCAAATCTCCATAAAAAAACTCAATCCTTACAAACCTGGCAGGCAATGATCCAGTTTTGACTTTCCTTGGCAAAGTATGAGCAACGATTGAAAGCCGATTCGCATTGACCCACTTGCCATTCAACTGACAAGCGAACTGAATAGAAACATCAACAGTTTTCAAGTACTTGATCTGTACAAATCGAATCAAAGAAACTTCTTCTAAAGCGAGTATCAAAACATTTTTTTCTTTCATCTCGATGGAGCTGTTAAGTAAACTCGTAATCATTTTTATAAGCAAAAGCTTTACTAATAATTTATATTCCTTTCTGAAAACAATTCACATGGCCTTTCGACCGACACACAAAACAAGTCACTTCTGCCAAGTCAATCATTTTACCGTTTATAACAAGACAGTCGTTGCTGGAATGTCCGTGAATTTCGCATTTTCTGCATTTTTTTGTGAGTCTTAGTCGGATACCTGAAAAAATGCAGTTTTTGCAGTGACGATTTTTTATTTCTAAGGCGCATCGGAAACATTTTTGTTGGACTTTAGGGATTTTTGGGACTTTTATGTAAGTCTGTGAAAGGATTTCAAGAGAGAGCTTTTCGAAAAATTCTGGGTACTTATCTCTGAGTCTTTGAAGTTCAAGCTGTTCAAAAAGAGTGAGACTCTGTCTTCGAGCAGGTTTATTAATGCTCATATTTATCTAAACACCAGTCACACGCTACAAAATACCCCAAATCCAAAAATTAACCCTACGATCAAATCCTTTCCAAAAAATCAACCCATTCCAACTACCTCTTAAATCTCACAAAAAATCCTTTCACTACAAAAATAACTTTTCGTCTTCCTTTCTTGAAATCTTTCTTTTCCCATCCATTAAAAATGTCAAAGACCCACGAAAGCCGATTGACTTACAGTAAAACCCGAGTCTCTTTCTTCGACATCAGCGACAGTGACAGTGAGATTCAAACAACTCGAATGAGAGGTTTTTACATTTTGTTTATTTTACTGACTTCTTTTCACATCTTGATTTCTTCCATTCACAAGTTCTTCACTGAAGGATACTTTGTCGAGGACTCGTTTTTCTGGAATATGGTTGAAGATGGAAAATTTGTAGCTTTGGTCTGGCCTGGAGTGTTTTTATATACTTGGCTGGCTTATTTGCTTCAGCTTATGATACTTGCAGGGTTACCGACGGTGATTGCTACTGTTTTTCAGCACTTGACTCAGAGTGTTATGTTTATTGTAGTGACTTATTTGATTTTGATTAGGAATTGGGGATTTTCACAGACTTTGTATGTCTTGATGCTTGCTTTTACACACTTTATGAAAATGCACTCGTATACACTTGTCAATAGGGACTTGAGAAGGATTTATTTGAAGGATAGTAAGTCGAGTGAATACCCGAAAAATATTAGTATCAAGGATTATTTTATGTATTTACTTCGGCCAGTTCTTGTCTATCAAACCACTTATCCAAGCCGTTCAAACTTCCGTCCAAGATACTTCTTTTTAAAGACAATGCTGATGTTAGTTCAAATAATCTCAATCTACATGGTGATCTGCGAGATGATGATTCCCACAATAAAAGAATCCAAAAACCTTTCAATGCTAGATCTATACATCCGTTTAATGTGGCCTTGTGTAGTCTGCTACATGTTAATATTTTTCATAATCTTCGAGCACATCCTCAACCTCTTCGCCGAGCTTTCTCTATTCGGAGACCGTGAATTTTACCAAGACTGGTGGAATTCAGACGGTCACGGAGACTTCAGCCGGAAATGGAACCGTCCAGTTCATTTATTCTTATACAAACATGTTTACCTCGAATGTATTCAAGAGTTTCAAATGAGTGAAAAACATGCAAAATATTTGACTTTTATCTTCTCAGGTCTTTGCCATGAACTAATCGTTTCCCTCATCTGTCGAAAAATTACTCCTTATCTCTTTGGACTGATGATGTTTCAAATACCTCTTATTCTTTTTGTGAAAATCGTTAATCAAAGAGACTTCGGAGTTTACTTGTTTTGGACTGGAATCGTCACTGGACCTGCTCTTCTTTTAACTCTTTACTGCAAGTTTTAGTAGATTAATGGATAAATCATGTCGGCCATCAGAGGAAAAAATCTCAGTCTTTTTGTTAAGTCCCAGTTCGCCAAGATCAAGCAACCTGAGCCTCTGAGGACGATGACGAATTCTCCGATTTCTACAGCTCGAGACGCTCCTTCACCCTTGTTGCATCAAAGTTTCATCTCCAGTCAAGACGAGAAAAAGGGTTTAAAGAAAGGAAGAGAATCTTTAGATTATTCTAGAATACCGAAAGCGAAAGCATTAACTCAAATCAGCAAAACTCCAACAGCTTTAAAAAAAACGAAGGAAAAAATTAAAGAAAAAGAAAGTCAAGTCGCTGAAGAAACTTTTAACCTTATTCAGACACTTAGTCCTGAAAAACTTCTGCAAAAGGCGAGACTTGAGGAAAACCCTGAATTACTTGAAAGAGTTCAAGAAATAGAAAAGAAAGGAAAAGCAAAGTTGCATAAAATGGTCGAAATTTTCAAGGAAGAGGCTTTGAAAACTGATCAGAAGTTAAATGAACTCTGTAATGAAAACAGAAGACTTAGAGAAATACTTGAAAACCCTCAACTTCGATTGTTGAAACCTTCTGCTGTTGATGTTCAAAGTGTTTTGACTTATTTTTCTATGTTTAAAGCTGAGAAAAAATTTGTAAGTGACGTTGAAAATTTTTGTATGAATTGTAAGAAAACTGTTAGAAAAGTTGAAGATTTTGAAGGAAAAGTTCCGCATTGGATTGATTGTCTTGATGTTAAAAATGAGGAGATTATTATGTTGCTTTGCGTTTTAAGTGCGAAAGTCGCTGAAGAACAGAAGAAAAGGCTGAAAAGTGAAGAAGAGACTAACAAAATGATTGAATGGGAAGAACAACATGTAAAGCAATTAGAGGAAAAAATTTATCAAATTAGTTTGAAATCAGCGAAAAAAACAGAAATTTCAAAGAAAGAAGGAAAGATTTCAACGGTTTTAGAAGAAAATGAAGCGAAAGTCTAGACCAGGAAACTCTATATCTTTAATTTAAAGTTTAACTTTAGCAAATAAATGGAAGAAAGGAAATTCAATCGACTGAGATACGGGGTAATCGCAAGTTGTGTCTTTTTCGGGTCCGCTTCAACGATTCTAATAAATCTGCTTCTAGAAACCTACTCTTATTACCCTCTTTTCATGGCAATCGTTATGTTCACCGGAGAATTTCTCGCATCTTTTTTCATTTTATCATCAATACTTAAGTCTTCAAATCCTAAATCTAATCAATCATCTTTCCTAAACCAAGAAAAAAGACCAAAATTTTTCTCAATTACCGGAAAATTTATCTACTCAGCAATGGCTCTTTTTGATTTACTCGGCACTTGGATTGAGAACTACTCCTTGCAATATATGAATCCTACTGATTTTTTATCACTGAAAATGGTAGGAATATGCTACCTAGTCTTATATCGAGTATTTGTGCAAAAGCGGAAAGTTTACAGACATCAATATCTAGGCTTCGCTATTTTTTCAATAGGAATAATTCTGCTGGTTATAGAAAATATCATCGTTACTTCAAAGCATGAAAGAAAATCTTATGGGTTTTATATCGGTTTGATACTTATCGCCCAGTTGCTTATCAGCATCGATTTAATATTTGTTGAATATTTTACTTGGAAAAACGATGCCACCTGCTTTGAAGTTAATTCTATAAAAGGAGTCTCAGGCCTCGTGATATGTGGACTGGGTTACTACCCACTTGCCTTGATTTGCAAAAACAATCACGAAACTTATTCTCTCAACGAACCATTCCAAAAAATGTTTACAGGAAACATGGGGCCATTAATTGTGATAAGTCTGATACTTGCCCTTTGTTTTTATAATATCTGTGTAATTCAATATGTCAAGATGACAGAGGCTCTTTCATTTAAATGTATCGATTCAGGAAGGATAATCACCGTTTCTGTTATTTTAAGTGTTTTAAACTTCAAAAATCTTCAAGGTTCCATCGCAGTTCAGGCAGTTTCAGTAGTTTTCGTTTTCACAGGTCTTATCATTTATAACGAAATCCTCATTCTTCCATTTTGCGGTCTGAACAAATCAGCGAAACTCAGCATAAGTGAAAACAAAATATTAAAGCAAAAACGTGCAGAGCAAAGGACTTGGTTCCACAAGTTAGACGAGTTGGTCGACATTCAAAATAAAACTCGAGAATTAAATAATTTTTAAATGGAGCGAAAATCTTACAAAGCAGGACTCGAAACCTATGAAAATTTTTTATACAGTCACAAAAGACAAGTTTCAAGTCTTTGTCTGACTAAAGACGGCGCTTTTCTGATTTCAGGGTCGTTTGATAGGTCGATTATAGTTTGGAGCATGGAAAGCAAGTCAAAAATCAGAGCTTTTGAAGGGTTTCAAGACTCTGTCACTGCCTTGGAGCTGACGATTGATGAAAAAATTGTCTCTGGGCAGAAGAATGGAATGATTTCTGTCATTGGTTTAGAGAAATTTGAGTATTTTTTTGATTTGAATGGGCATAGTATGAACGTCACTTGTTTAAAAGCTTTGCCTGGAGAGAAACTGGTTTCTTCTTCTTGGGATACAACTGTACGTGTCTGGAACTTGATTGAAAGAAACCTGGAAAGAATTCTGACTGGTCATAGAAGTTTCGTGAATTCTGTGATTTTTTTTGATTGTATAATTGTCTCAGCATCTGATGATAACAGTTTAAGGTTTTGGGAAATGAATGGAGAGGCTTTTAAAGAGATTTCAACTTTTGGAATGGTTACTAGTTTGGTTTATGTTAAAGAAATGGGGAAAATTGTCTCTGGAGACGATTCCGGCATAATTCAGTTCTGGCTGATCGAAGGTCAAAACCCAGTTTTTAAGCTTTTCCATGAAAAGTCAACAGTAAGTCACTTAGAGCATGTAAGCCTTCACATATATGCCAGTCACTTCAACGGAACAGTCTTAGTTTTAGACCTGGTCACTCATCAAGTATTAAAAACCTTCAAATTTTTCACAGGTTTGAATCAAATAAAATTTTGCAGGTTCAGCTCTGAGCTTCTCTTGGCAGGAAGAAGTGGACTCGTCGGGTATCTTAACCTTGCCAAAGCTGAAGAATCTTCATCTATTTTCCCAGGACATATAGGAACGATTCATCTCAGTGCTTGGGTCGAACCTGGCAGCGTCATCTTCACTGCTGACTGTCTTGGGAACATCTTCTTGTGGAACGTGAAGGAGAAGACCTTGATTGAAAAAGTGACTCAAAACAACGGCAAAATCACTGACATTTCTTTTGATTCTTCTAGTCTTTTACTTGGGTATTGCTCTGATGCTCCAGCTGTTTCTGTCTGGGACTTGAAAAGATTTACACATACGTTTGTGTTAAGTTGTCCCAAAGTGCCTTCGAAAATCTTTTATTTTTGTAAGGATTATATGATTTTTGTCACTCATGAAAATCATGTCTTTTTCTGCTGTTTTTCTAAGTGTAAATTTGTCGTCATGATGGAAAGTCCTGGAAAAATCTGCAGCTTTTCATTGAAATCTAAATATTTAGTTATTTCCTTACAAGAAATCAGCTATATTCTAAAGTTTAATGATTTAAAGTGCCCTTGTCCCTCTTCTGGTTGAAATTTCTCTTGAAAGGGTTTCTGATTTATTTTTAATAAGTTCTTCATACATTTCTTTCGCTTTTTTTAGGTAAAAACAGAGGAATATCGCTAAAATCACTAAAAGTCCCAGTAGGATTACAGCGAAAATCAACTTGAAAGTAGAAAAACTCTTTCCACTGCTGCAGGTTTTATAATGTTCACTTTCGTTTGATCGATTTGCCATGATGCAATTATTGGTTTCAGAAAAATATATTCTTTGTTTGCCAGAAATGCATTCGCCTTGATGAACTCTGAGTTCATCCTTTGAACAAATGTGGCAAGCGTAAATTGTAGGCCATTCGAATGAAAAGGTGCAATTTTCGTACTTTTTTAGTACAGGCCATCCTTCCTTTTCACCTTTATCACAGATGAACCTGACCCAGCTTTGAAATTTTACGTTTTCCATACATCTATCTCCATTGAAATACCTGACATCAAATCCAGTAACACCCTGATCCTGAAACTTTGAAACATCAAGTACTTCTTTTCCAAGATTAACTAAAACCTTTTCAGTCTGCCCCTGACATTTCTTAACTTTTTTATCTTGAAAAGTACTAAAAAAATCCTTATCAGAAGTATTCAACAATGCAAAAACATAACTTTTTTCATTAGAAATCTGAAAAAATTCAGGCATTAAAACCTTTCCAGGGTTCAAAACCGACAAGTAAAAAACATGAAACCCATAAAAAACGGGTCCATAAAACGACTGAAAGCATTCGATTCCCTGATCAAGACAATACAAAGGTTTATAATCTTCACTTCCTGTGAAGTTGGCCACATTAAACATGAAGTTGTTGATATTCAAGAAGCTGTCAACAACACAAGATTCTTTATCCCTACTCGGAATCAAAGGAACTGGGCAAGTCTTGCATAATCCTGGAATCGGAGAGTAGCTGTCTTGAGGACAAGCAATACATTTGCTTTGATCTGCATCGGCAGTCATTCCGACGTCACAAATTCGACAGACATCGCTTAAACCATCTGAAACCTGCCCTTTAGGACAGTCTTCACATTTTTCAGCCCCACCCGAGTCAGTCCCAGTGATTTTCACGTGAAAAATCAAACAAGCCTCATCATCATTCGTGCTATGAGCGCAGATCCATTCTAAATTATTCTCTCCAACATCCAAATCAACAGTTTCCGTCTTGTTCGCATCACCGAGTTGGTTAAAAACTCGAATTTTGTTAACAAAAAGTGAAAATTCTACAGATTTTCCAAATACTTGAAAAGAAAAAGAAAGACTTCCAGTTCTTCCAATATTTTTCACTTTTTTTTCAAGTGAAATTTTAGACATTTTATTAAAAAATTTCGCTGTTGAGATGTGTGACCCTCGAGGTTCCCAGCTGTATTTACAAGGAATTTTCTGAGAAGTTAGACATTTTCCTACAAAACCTTCAGGAAAAGGGATCCAGAAGTGAAAATCTTGAACTTTTTCAGCGAACATGCCAGGAGGACATGTTTTGCAGGTTTCATCAAAAGAAGCGAAGGTCCCTGTCGGGCATTTTTCACATTTATCTGATTTTCGGATAGAGCCTGAAGGACAAGCAGTGCAGTTGACGACTTCTTTCTCAGGAAGAAGGCTTTGGTTAAAGTCACACATTATCGGGTAGTTCCATTCATAGATCTTTTCTTGAAAACCTTCAAAACAACTAGAGTAATAAAAATGATAATCAAAAGATGAACATTTTTCTATTTTAAAACAATCTTCAAGTTTTTTACTTCCTGGAAGTGAAGAATGCCCTGAAGGGCATTCCTTGCAAATATTTTCATTTAAGTAACTCCCGATTTCACAGGCTAAACATCGAGAATGTGACTCGAGGTCTTCGCAGCTGATGCACTTCAGGTCAGAAAAGCTGGTGCCTGACATGCGAATCTTGTTGATAAAAACCTGTGAAATCGAATTTGTATTCAATTTGTTAAAAGACAACTGAACTTTTTGCACTCCTTTATTTAAAACAATTTTCACTGTTTGCCAATTTGGATTATCACTTGAAAAATCAGAGTGTTTAATTTCATTGTTAACAAAAATAAAGAATTCACTTGAGGCTCCATCAAGAGCGCAATCTTTTCTATAAATGACTTCTAAGTACCCTTTTTTAACGAGTTTTGAATAGAAAGTTAAATCGGATTCGTACCATTTTTCTTCAGTTGTAGAACCTGAGATTAGCAGGGTGTTAGAACTTGTATGCCAAGAGGTGCAGTTTGTGTTGAGCAGCCACCCGGCTGAGGACATGACCCAGCAGTTTGATTTGAATGACTTTAGAGAGTTCCAAGCGGAGTACTCCTGACCTCCACCCAGGGTGTAAGAATGAGGAGGACATGAAAGGCATGTCAAGGTTTTTTTTTCTTTGTCGTAAGTCAAGTATTTGTTTTCTTCACATGGAAAGTCACAAGGAAGCCCTTCGATTACTTGTATTTTTTCATCACAATCTAAGGGCTTCATAAGAACTGCTCTTTCATTTTCCTTACATTCTAAGAGCTGAAAGGTGTACTTACAGCTTAGTACTTGGCAGAGTGATATAAGGAATAGTAACAATTTCATTATAGTTTTTTAAAATGGAAGAATATAGAGTCAAGGCTAGTCTTAAACATTCTGAGAATTTCTCCGGGATTGAAAGACGGGTTGAAAAAATTGAAAAATTTATGAATATCTTTGATGAAATCACTTTGTTGAAAAAAGATCAAGAAGAGTCGAAACAGTTTGAAGTCGACAGAAGGCTTGACGCTCTTGACAATCGCCTTCGAAGAATCGAGCAGGCTATTTCAAATTTCGTCCTAGATCTAAACGACAAGCTCGAATCTCACGATAACCAAATCGGTCTTTTAAGGCAAATTCCAATCTTAAAAAGTGACCTGGAAGACTTGAAATGTTCATTTTATACTGATGAAAGACTTGCTGCATTAGAAAAAGAACTTAATATGAAAATGCTTAAAATGTTTGAAACTATTGAAGATTTAACTAGAAGTGTCACACAAAAGGAAAAGGAAATCGAAAGACTTAAAAGAGAAGTCGCTGAGTTGAGAAATGAAAATGAAAAGTTTTGTAGTGAAAGGGAAGTTAACTCGGGAAGGGTTAAGGAACTTGTTAATCAAATGGAAGAAATTTGGAGACGACAGGAAATGATTGATTCGCAAAATAGCAGGCAGAGGCAGGATGATGAAAGTTTAGATGAAGAGGAATTATTTTTGAAGAGGTTAAGAGCCAGTGGATATACTTTTAAATAAATTAATAAAGTTGATAGGAATGTGTTGGTTAATTGAATCAATTGTTATTTTTTGATGATTGAGATTGATTTAAGAGATTTTATAGAAGTAGCTTTTTTATAATTGTGATTTATAGATCATGTTTGTTTGGAAATTCAGATCTAATTATTTACAAAAAAATTATTAGTAGTATTTTACTAATATTTAAACCAGCAATTAATAAACATCTGAATATTTTTTATATCTCTTATTTTATTAATTTTCAGTCATCTGAATATTTATTAAATTAATTCAAATAGTTTCATTCAACAACATCTTAAAAATTTTCTAAAATTAACCATTTTACATTCATTAAAATTTTCAAAATCATTCAAACTATATAAATAATAAATCAAATAATCCTTAAACTTTAGCGAGAAACCTGAATATTAATTCATATCATAAAGATATTGTCGATCTAAAAACCTAAATTATTATAAATAAGCAAATCATTTTTTCAAAGGACTAAAAGACTCATAATCTGATTCAATATACGACACACTACTAGCTCTGACATGCCTAACCTTAAAAAACTTAGACTGAGCCCTAAGTATATCCGAAATCGATTTCCTCTTTTCCTCATAGTTCGAGATCCCTCTAACAGGAGTCCTATCTTTTCCTTTAACCTTCATTTTTTTCACTAGTTTCCTTTCACTTTCCGCTTTTTTTTCCTTAAAAATTTTATAAACCTTCAGTTTTTCCTTATTTTTCATCAAATATTTTTTCCTTTTTTCTTCATCTTTCGCTTTTTTCTTCTCGATTTCAAGAATTGTTTTTTTTTCATTTTCAACTCGTTCAAGTTCCTTTAAAACTTTTTGTTCGTGATAAGCTTCAATTTGACTTAGGACTTTTATTTTTCTTTCTGTTCTTTGAATGAACTTTTCATTCAAACCTGGGGTCAAAGGGCGGTTTTTTTGTCTTGGATTGAAAAACTCTTGGGAGCTGTTAACTTTTCTATTTGGACTTGTTACTGAAGTTGAAGTTGCTGATGAGTGTTTACAAGGAACCTTCAAAGTGCAAATAGTACATCTACCCTGGATTCTAAGCTTTTCTTTCATTTCTTGATCAGCCAAAACCAGTTTTCTTTTTTTAATCATATCTTCCGTAAGTACCAATGCTTGTTGAAGCATCACGACAGAATCAGGCAACTCAACATCATTATCAGCAGTTGGCCTTCCAACCAAATCCTCTAATTGACACTTAAGCAATTTATTATGCTTAATCAATTCTTCAACTTCTTGAACTGTTGTCTGTTCATTAAGAATATCTTTCAACTTTTCAGTTTCTTTTTTCATTAAATTCACTTCATCAGTAAGACTTTTCCCTCCTTTTTTCGCCTTCAATTTATTCTTAAGTTTCGAAATTTCACTATGAAGTTTTTTTAAGACATGAAAACCTGTCGGCACAAATTCATTTTTTTTCGGAAAAACTTGGATTTGTCGACAGGAGGAAATTAAAGAAAGAACATCTAAAGAGTATGGATTCAGATCAGTAAAGGTGGAAAAAATCACTGTGTTCGAGACAGGGTTAAGTGTATCTGAAAGTATTTTAGTTAAATTTGAGTCTCGATATGGAACTGAAACATTATTACTCAGACATGTCAAAACCGAATTTAATGACTGTAAATTCCTGCTTTTTTCATTTGATAAATCAACAAAATTCACCCTAGATGAGTAAATCAGTCCTTTATTATCCGCCTTCAAAGACTCAATACTCAACTGAAAAATCAAATCCACAGGATTTTTCAATCCCCTCTTCACCCTAAGTCCTTTTTTCAAAAGAAAAAGGCAATCTTCTTCTTTTTCCGCAATAATTTCTGCAAGATTTTCAACAAAAATAGTATTTTTCACGTCTTTTTTGATTTTCAGTCTAGGTTTATCGTAATTTTCCTGCAACAAATCAATAAGCCGGTCATTCGAAACTGCGAGCATCGAGCAAGAAATGGTGAAACTTTCTCTGAAACCAAGAGAAAACAAGTGACCCAGAGTTAATTGAGCAAGACCCGGGGCGAATTGATTGCCGAAGATGGTAAAAGTCTTTCCAGAATGTTTTTCACCATAAGCCAGAACAGTCAAATTGACGCCTTTGAAACACAGGGAAAAGAAAGGCTTCAAGAAGTCAAAAGACAAGGCATTTGTTGAGTCATTTTCGAAGATTCTGTCAAATTTAAACTCGGCCAGGTCCTGGATGACGATTGAGTCCGATTTGATTGAAAAAAGCGGATTTTCGATGTGGACTGGCTTGAGTTTTAGAACTGTTTTAAAGTGACTTGGCTCCATTCAGGGATTATTGATTTGGAATGTAACTTTAGGAGAGGATTAAATGATTGAAGTTATGATTGAAGAAATTTATAAATTTCGAATTCTAGCTGAACTTCTCATGTTTTCTTTTTCAAATAATCGACATTTCTAGAAGTTTTTATGATTAATTCAAGGTTGTAGAATAAATGAAAATTTTAGCCTTTCTCGTCATTTGCTTCGCTTCTGCGAGTAAATGTAAGTCTGCTATAAGTAAAGAAGGACAGTCTATCATCCAGTTGATCCTTGGAGACAAATCTAACAATGATCTCCAGCATGAAGCCGTAAGTCAAATCAAGTTCGGAGGGAAAGAACTGAACGACTTTGGACATTTTGACGCTTGCCAACGAACAAAAAATTCGAGATATTTGGTTGTTGACTTTAATTTAAGAGTCATTCCGATCAAGATTGGCCTTTGTGTACCTGAAGAATGTACAAAGGATGAAATTGAGGAATTGATTACCAGTTCTCATTTCCCTGGAAAAAAAAATTTGCAGGCAGGGAATGGTTTGAAGGTTGAGATTTATGAACCGAAAGACCTGGAACTCACTGTTGGCGGGTATGTCAGTTGGATTGGAGTGGGATTGCTTTTGGTCATTGTTGCTTATAGCACTTTTCAGACTTATAAGATGAATCGCAAGACACTGCCGGAATCATCTAAGAAGGTGTCAAAATCAGTTTTGTACTTACAGTGCTTCTCTTTTAGTAAGAACTGGGCGACTTTGTTTGAGAGAAGTATTAGTGACTCTAGTCAAATATTTGATGGAATCCGAGCCATCTCAACATTATGGGTGATTTACGGTCACATTTACCTATTAAGGTTAATGGATGTGATAAAAAACCTCGAAGACTTGCCCTATCACTTCGAAAAGCCTCTCGCAACAGTAGGTTATTCGCCAACATTAAGTGTAGATACATTCTTCTGGCTCTCAGGTTTCCTTATAGGCTACCTTGTAGTCCAAGAAAACGAGAAATCAAAAGGAAAGATCAATTGGGGTCTATCAATCCTTGGCCGTTTACTGCGAATTCTTCCAGTTTATATATTCGCGATGGTATTCGTTAACTTTTTGATAACCAACTGGGGGAGTGGTCCAAAAAGCTATCATATAAAAGAAAAAGCTCAGGCAAGTTGTGATAAGTATTGGTGGACGAACTTCTTGTTTGTAAATAATTATGTGCCGGACTATCATGGGAATAATTGTGTTGGACAAAGCTGGTACGTAGCAGCAGATATGCAATTTTATCTCCTTAGCATTCCATTGATGATTTTTTACCTAAAAGTCTCTAAAAAGTACTTCTGGTTGCTAATCACATTCCTTTGCACAGCTTCCGTGACCTATAGACTGATAATTGCAGATCACTACAACGTGAACATGTGTTTATTGAATAGCAAGGTGAACAACGATGATTACAACAGAATCCACACAAATGGAATATCAAGAGTCACTCCATATTTACTTGGAATACTCGCTGGACTTGTTTATAATTACAAGAAATACCAAAAGTCCACTGATCCTTTCGTTAAATTCTTTCATAAAACGCTTTCTTCAAGAGTAAAGGCCTTAAGTTTGTACTTAATTGGCCTGGTTCTTTTTAACTTGATTTTTTGGCTACCGACCAAAGCTTGGTCAGATCACAAAAATGATTACATGGGATATAGCAGAGAATTCAATGTTTTTTTTATGGGATTTTATAGCTTTGCTGCTGGGATTAGCTATTTCTTGATGTTTTTACCACTTTTGTATGATGCTTTTCCTGTTGTTTCTGCTGTTTTAGCTTGGACTTTTTGGGTTCCGATTGCTAAGGCTTCGTTTTGCATTTATTTTCTTCATATGTCGCTTATTCGAGTTTTTATGGCAAATGAACAGTTGCCTTATATATACTCATTTCACAGCATCATTATTGACTTTTTGTCGATAGGGCTGGTCTCAGTTATAGCTGGTATGTTGGTTTATACTCTGATCGAGGCGCCATTCGGAAATTTACTGAAGCTAGTTCTGGGAAGATCACCACCTCCAAAAAAAGACAAACTCCTCGAAGTAGCCATAAAAGAGCAAGAAATGCAGTAATAATTAGTTCAATAATACAAAGCTATTCCCCATATATATCTATCGAAAAGCTTTAAATATGTTCACATTAAAGATATTAACTAAAACTCCCCCATCATCCTTATAATGAAAACATTAATCTTTCAACTCCTTCAAAAAAACAACTTTTGAATAAGGTTCAACATCAGACAAGCCCAGTTCAAACTTAACCAAAAACCCAAAAGAACACGAAAATTTTCACAAATCTAATACCGAATCAAATACAAGACTCAAAACCCAGCAGATCAAATCAATCTTTCCCTCAAGTCTATCCTGACATTTATTCTTAAATCAAATGAATCCAATATAATATTTTTTTCTATGCTCAACAGAAATAGACAAAACCAGAAATATGCCAACAAATTCATTTACTCGAGGCCACCTAAAACGATTTTCACAGGAACCTTGTTCAGTGCACCTGGTGAAATGGAGCCAGACCCGAAGACCTTTCCGTTACCTCCAAGAGAGTGGTTTCAAATCTCAGAGCAAAGTTAATTTAAATTAATTTTTGTTCTAGGTAGATAGGTTTTTATTGGGATGGAAAAATTGGAAAGTTTTGGGTTTTTGGTGGTTTTTTTAGATTTTGTTTAGGATTTTTTTTTGATTTTTTTCTTTGATGGTATTTTTAGAGCTTTGAGTGAAGATTATGAATCTTTTGCAATTAGATGAGCTGGGCTGAAACGCTTGTTTATGCATATTTAACGAATAATTTTGAATTTCGCTCGTTTTCGATGTAATGAAAAGGATTTATATTGTTAGGGAATTTTAAAATTTTTATGGATTAGAGACTGAATTGATCTGGTTGCTAGATGTTATTTAATTATAGTTTTATTTGCAAATTTCTGCAGTTCACATTGCAAGAACTTGCGGGCAGAATTGATTAAATAATAATTATTTAGCTAGTGTTAAAAGCAATCAAATTAAATATAATCAATCTATTTGATCTTTCATGCTGCACAAATCATACTAAATGTAAATAATAACCTTCAGACTTAAAATATTTGATTTTTTCAGTTTGATACTACTTTAAACTTTCTTATAATGTCAAAATTAGACTTCAGTAGTGATGCAGATTGCGACTTAAGTGAGATAAAAGAAGATGTTTCAGTTCAGATTGTAAAAAGTTCAACACAAGCACAATTCTTAGGGATCTTAAACAACAAACCCCAAAACTTAAAAAAAAAGAAAAAGTCTTCCAATTCCCCAAATTTTCTAAGGCCAGGAAAGCTAAACACTAAACTTTCCGACCTCTTCACAGAATCCAAGTCTCCAATAATCCAATCCTGCGACATAAACCAGCGATGTTTCGAATACAAGGCTAAAGTAAAAGCAAAAATCGAGAAAATGGCTCAAGACCAAGAAGAACTACGTAAAAAAGACTGTCCCTTCCGTCCCCAGCTTCTAAACAACAAGCGATCCTCTCGTAACCTAAACGAATTCCTAGCAGAAATGAAAAACTTCGAAATCTCCAAAGACAAAAAACTGGTCAACATGCGGTTCAAGCAAAACAAAGGAGAAAATTTAAAAGAAGTCCGAAGTAAACCAACAGGAGTCCATGAAAAGCTTTACATAGAAAGAAAAATCCTAAAAAAACCCTGGGAAAAGTCAAAAAATTCCGATATAGACCGGATAAGTCTTCCTCATCAATTAAATTATTCTGACAGTGTCTTAGCTGAAAAGTTCAAATCAGAATTTTTTGATGTTGTTTTAAAACAGTTCACTGAAGAAAAGTCTGAATTTGAATTCGATGAATTCTGCTGGGTCTTGATTGAACTCAATTTTATTAGAAATGATGAAAGTCTTGAATGTTTTGAAGGTGAAGTCGAAATGGTTAATAAGGCCTGGGCTTGGGTGGCTGATGCTGATTTCGCAAGTTGTGAAAAAGTTTTGCAGTTCTTGTTGGATGTGATGAATTATTGTGAAGATGATTTGGAAAACCTTGTGCATCAGGAGTTTATTAGTTTTTATGAATGTCGACATTGGTTTGTTATTAACAAGAGAAGGAAAAAGAAAAATAGGGAAAATACTTTGACACCGAATGAACTTTCGGTGTCGCCATGCCAGATTACTAGGAAAAGTTTAAGTCAGGATCAGAATTGTGAGAATTATCTTTATATACCGACCAATATCTTTAACAAGGATCAAGTTAATAAAATAACGGGAAATTTTCCGAACAAGAAGTAATGTAATTTAGGTTAGAGTGTTGGGGATTGATTTATAGTTTTATTAATTGGTTTTTTCACATGATTTTTGGAGGTACTTTGTTTATGTGTAGGTCGAGTGATGAGAATTTTAAAAATATTAGAATTTAAAAGTATTAGTAAAGATATCGAGCATTATTTTAAATAAAGATTCTACTCAATCTATCTGTTACTTGATAAAAAAAATAGTTTCCTCAGTGTTTAATTGCAATATCTTTTAAATTCACTAACTATAATTTATGAAAAGCATTCCTGAATCAACTAATTTTTCCACTCGACCGGATGACCCCTTTTCAGAAGAAATATTCGATGCACTTCTAGGAAAACTAATAGAAAACCTAAGCAAATCAATATCATTAGAATTCAGTAACGGTAACCAAGACGAGTTTTTATTTTACATGCCGAAACTCACCCATTTAGACCTGACTCAAAAAACCGAAATGGCTCGAGACCTAAGCCAGCTTCTTTTTAACACCCGAACAAACCGAAACTCGATGGATTTACGAAGTTCTTTAGAATCAATTAAAAATTTTCAAGACATTGAAAACTCTCAGGAAGACCTTCTTCAGAAACTTTTTGAAAAAAGTGAAATTCAATTAACCAAAAATGATGCTCAAAACTTGGTAAGACTTATTTTTTTGCAGTGTAATGACTCGGAAAGCTGGGTTTTTAAAGCGGATTTAAATGAAATTCAAGATCAGTATGTTTTTATTTCGAAGGAATTGAAGAAAATTTCGAATAAGATGAAGAAGGTTAGAGAAAAAATGCAGGAAGAAATTGATACACAGGATGTTTTGCAAAAAGAATTTGAGTTGTTGCAGGGACAGGGGAAAATGATGGAGAAACAGATTGAAGAGTATTTGATTGAAGAATTTATTATTGATGAACAGACACAGCAGTTGAAACTTGAAATTGAAGAGGCTAAAAATATTATGAAGGATTTGGGGATTAAGGAAGATGATTAAGGGTAGGTATTGTATTTAGAATAATCTTCAACCTCTTCAAAAAAAAATCCACTATAATTTCCATAACAATCTCTTCACTAATCTACTTCAAAACATAAAATCTTTCAATAAAAATAATCCTTCTCCTAAAAAACCGAATTCCAAAACCTCAATAATCCCAAGCCCCTTAAAACTAAAAATAATCTCCAAAAAACATAAAAAACCTTCTAATCCAATTCTAAAAAACTCGCTATAAAAATGTTCCAAAATGCATTTCAATCCGGTGCATCAGTAGAAGTTCTATACTCATGCGACAAGAGTCCAGGGTGGTCGATAAACAAGTCAAACTGGAAGTTTTACGACAAAGCCGTGAAAGGCTACGTGATTTTAGTAGACTCAAACAACACAAAACTTCAAATTCCAGGTTCAGACAAGCAAACACTTGCCTTAGTCCAACCTTTTCTCGTCCTTCAAATTTTTATTCTACCAGCGCAGCCTTTTACCTTGGAAATCGCGACGACTGACATTTCGAACACAAAGCGTCGAATAGTCTTTTCATCAGCGTCTAAAGATATGACTGTCAATCCAATGCATGCCCGGGTACCCAACTCGGCATTCGTTAGAGGGACTTGGGCGAATATTTCAATTGATATCTCTCGGTGTATGCTTGCCTGCTTTGGTCATTCTACTTTTAGATCTTTAGACTCGATTTCTATCAGCTGCTTTTGCAAGGTTAGAAGAGTTTTTACTATGAGAGCTGCTTTGATGGATACGACTGACTCGAATGTTAGGACTGATATTAGTGAAATTATACCGAAGAATCTTGACTTCCCAGGAGGTGTTTCTTACACGAATCAACTAATCACTCCAGAAATTTTATTCCCAAACGTCGAGACCAAAGAAGTGAAACTCACTCCAAAAAAGCCAGAAACTCGGGCACCCCTGCCAACTGCGCCTTTAGAAAAACTAAAAAGGACAGGGTTGCGAACATCTTCTGTGAATAAAAAACAAGGAAATACAACAACTACTTTTTTTCAAAGAAAACAAAATGGTGCTCTTTCTCCTCGGGGCAAAGATGTGAAGCCTCCTGCTCCAGTAGTTCCAAAAGCGGAGCCAAGGATTGGCACTGCTGGTTCTAATAGATATGGAAACATTGAAGAAGAAAAAGAAACTAAAGAAGAAGAATTTAGTGAAAATCCGCTTGAAGATGATTGTGAAGAAGAGTCAAAAAATCATGATTTTTTGCATCTTACTAATTATCGAAATGCTGAAGATGTTTTAAGCAACAGCATCGAAGAAGAAATCGAGGTAGACCCAAGTCCAGGAGAACTTCAAGATTTCCCAGCTGAAATCTTCACTGCCCCTGAGCACCACTACTTCCCGCACGAAGAGCAAAGAGAGACCGGTCCAAAGCCGACATTTTTCACATCCGGTATAAACCAAGCGACCCAATACCGTCCATTCACTCCTCCATTCGCAGGTTTATCAAGTATGAAGAACGTCTCCACAAAGTTAGAGCCAGCCGAAGAAGAAGAAGAAGTTGAATTAGTATACGACCCAGTGATGCAGTGTTACTACGACCCAGAGACGATGGAGTTTTACCAAGTAAACGAGTAATGTTCATAACTTAAGCCGATAACTAAAAATCATCTAGATCCGAAGTGGCCAGCCAATGCTTTACCTGCAGTCCGCTGACGACCAATGAAAAAGCACAGATGTACCCGTAAAGAGCAGTCATTTTGAAAAAGTCGTAGTTGCACTCAAGACGCTCTCCTTCGATTCCCTTTGCCATCTCAAATGCACCGGATAAAGTACATACGTCTTGGTTGTTGTTGGAAGCGTCTCTTACTGCGAATAGGTCGAATGTACTCATCATTATTAGAAGAAAGACGAAAAAGTAACTCGATTGGATAAATACGTCAGCGTTTTTTCTTTTGTTGTAAAATAAAGCGTTTAGACCTAGTATCACTGCAAGGGAGGAAGTTAGCAGGAAGCAGACTCGAATCTCGGATATTGCGTGGTCCCAGGAACATTCAACTGAGGCACTTGCTCGGACTTCACCTTTTACGTTTAGGAGAATCTCGGCTTTTACTGGTCCTGATATATTTCGACAGCCCAAAAGACTTCTAAGGTCCCTGCAAATAAAGGCAAAGTTCTCTTGAGACGAGTCCAACTCGCAGGTCCAGGTATCACCGATTCCTTTGAAGGTTAGGTAAAGACCCCCAGATAATAAAAGAAGAGAGACTAGCAGAAAGATACTCGTTCTTCTTGTCGAGTCTGGAGCTTCGAAGACTAATCTTTTTGCATCTTCTCCTAAAAACTTCATGATTATTAATAATTCCTCAGCTGTAAAAGTGAACGGCCTTGAAATCCTGATCGACAAACTGGGCAAATACCTTCTTGTGATGCTCTTTGGATGCAATCCCAGCAAAAAACATGGCCACATGGAGGGCAGGTAGGACTTCTTAGCATGCTTAAGCAGAGAACGCATTCGGTGCTTTCAAAGTCTGATGAAAAGTTTTCGTTGGTTTTTGGCTTTTCTTTTAGTTTCTCGAAAAATACTCGTGATAGGGATAATATTGAAAAAAATGACTGGATTAGGACTAGGTACCCAAGACGTTTCAAAGGAAGAAGACTTCCACTAGGCCTTATCAATTTCGTGAATGAGAAATTAACCAGCCGTTTCGGTATCTCATCATAAAACCCAGTCAAAAGAAACACAGCAAAATTAATCCTCGAAATCTCATCAATAACCTCTTGAGCATCAGGCAAGGCCTTCAAAACTCGATTAGAAGAGAAAGCAATTATCCAGTTCCATACCCGTTTAAAAAAGTAAGGACCAAGTACTTTCGCCAGAACATAAACCAAAATTTTTCTCGATGAAGGCGAAAACAACTGCGCAGCCTTTCGATAATTTTTACTTACGAGGACCCTTTTGATTTCCGATACTTTCGAATAGTCTGCCAAGGCCGAAGCAGTGAGTTCTTGTCCAAGAGTCTGCCTGGGTGTCCTCGAAAAATACGATAAAGAAAGGTAAAGAATTTCGATAAAAGCTGAAACTTCTGACAAGTACTGAGCATTTGAAAAACTTCTAAGAATTGTCTGAACTGATAACTTTAAAGTAGAAATAATTTCATTGTCTTTGTCTTTTGCTCTGATGTACTCGAGTTGAGATGACAAAAGATTCATTTCTTTATAAAGATTTATTAAAAACATTAAAAATTACTTTTCCAGTTATTTGAATGGGGTTGATGAGTTTCGGAATCTTGTCACTAACCTTATGGAAAAACATTCATCTTCATCTTTCATAAATTTCAAATCATTTGTAACAGGCCGTGTTTGGGCGAGGCTGAAACTTTCAGGAGTTTCAGGAGGTTTAAGTGTAAGAGAAAAGTTTTCATTTCTTGGATTTTCTTTCTTTTCTGCCTTTCCAGTCACTTTTCGGTGATATTGAGTTCGAAGTCTTGGGTTCTGGATTATAAACTTCGTGTTTCCTAGTTCTTGGTAAAGCTTTGTTATGAAATCGGATTGTCGTTTATTTAGGATTTCTCTCGCTTCTAACTCGATTTGAGCGAATTCTTTGAATCTTCTGAACTCTGACCTGATCTTTCTGCACTCATCGAGTACTGTTAACTCTTGGTCTTCGTAGATAGCTTTTAATTTGGATATTCGTGTGGAATGTAACTCGTTTAAAGCTAGGATCTCGTTTTTTACTTGAACGACTCCTTGTAAAGCGAATTCTGAGTCTCTTTGGTACTCGGAAGCCAAAACCTTCAAGCAACCCAGTTGCTCCCTCATAGAAATATATTCATTAAACATATCGTTTTTTTTTGGCTTTTTCGGTTTTTTGTAAGGTTTTATAAAGTTTGAGTAAAAATCGATCTTCGAAGCAGCTTTGCACTGTATTTTCAGCACTTTTTCGATTTTTATTAACTCATGCTGAGCCATCACGAGTTTTTCCTTCAAGATAAAAGTTTGTTCATGAATAGAAACCAAGTCCTTTTGAATACCTTGAACTGTTTCTTTAACTGCTGGAAAAAGTTCTTTTTTTGTTTGGTTTTTCACTCGGATCACTTCTTCAGCTGCTTTTTGTTGGCCGGATAACAAAATTCGCTCTATCACAATTTTTTGTTGGTCAAAGTCAAATTTTTGACGGAATTTCGGCCGTAGTTTGATTTGAAGAGGGTTTGATGGAAGATTTATAACATTTTCGCATTTTGGCTCTGAGGTTTGGTTTTCAGGTTTGTCATCTTTTAATTCATCTGTTTTGAAAACCTCGGATTCTTGAATTGTTGGATCTAATTGAAATTCTAGCTTTTTCATGATGATCTGGTCTCTAAGTGAGTTTTCAAATGTTGGAATAAGAACAAGAGAGTTTGGATTTTGAGGTTGTGTAATATTATCTGAAAAAATCATTAATATTTAGGTTATTAACTCTTCTGAGGAATTTTTGCTAAGTGCATTTAAGTTTATAAAATTTTTGATTTAAGAGTTTAAATTTAATAATTCAAGGCAAAAGCCACAAGAAGGGTGGCTCCTAATCCGATTTTCATCTAATACATTAGTTTTATTCATATGATATTATTGATACCATCTAAATGCAATCATTAATTAACCTCAATCCTCACCTCAAGCAAAAAACACAAATTTTTTCATCACACTCTAAGCATCCAAACGACCCAGTCATAAACAATCCTTTACACTTCCCACATTCAAACCCTTCATCTGTAGGTTTAAAAAACTGAACCGTATGGCCAAGCATGCACTTCATCTGATGAAAACTTTTAATTTTTCTATGAAAAACCTGAGCACAAGGCATACAAAAGCAAAGAAAGCATTCATCACACAAATAACAAAATTCAAACATAATTCCTTTACAAACATCACAAGCAATTTCATCACAAATCTCATCACAAACCTTTTTCTTCTCAAAAACCTGCAATTTTTTCCAGTCCTTACACCTAAACCCTGGATGTGGAATCATTTTCTTCAAAAGATGATCAAAGCATTCCAAACAATAATCCAAAAAATGTTTATCACATTGAAAAAGCATATCTCCAGGTTCAATCCACTCCGCACAAGAAAAGCATTCAATTCCAAAAGCTTGACTTTCACTTATATCGACTTCAAGTTTAACATACCCAAGGCGATGATGTCCTTCTGAACAAGAAAGTCCTTCTTGCAAAGGCTTGAGATTGAAACTTTCCCCGCATGTCAGGCAAAGGTCGAACTCGCATTCAGGGCAGTGCCAACTCGGTTCATGTTTGACTTTTTCGCAGTTGTCACAAGCGAAGACAGCAGGTTCTTGAGGTCGATGATAAAGCCAGACTGTTTGTGGAGACCAAAATAATATGTGGCCTTCTCGGCATCTTAGGTGAGGAGCACTTTCTCCTTTTAAGTCACCGCAAGACTCGCAGAGAGTCACTTGGCAGGACTCGCAAGACCAGCTGGAGTCCGCGCTTTGGACTTGACATTGAAAGCAGTTGTTTAAAGGGAGAGATGGGGAGTCGAATGAGTTTAAAATTTTACTTGACCAGAACATTTTGTGGTTTTTTTCGCATTTTAAGGAATTTGATAAGAAATTTAACTTTTTTGGATTGGTTTGAGTCGGCTTGTGAGGAAGTTGAAGGAGGATTTCACTCTCGTCTAGTGAAAGAGATATTGAATTTCTTGCATTTGATAGAGAGTGATCTTTCTTTGGGATTTTTATTATTGATAAGAAACTTGAGTCGTCGAAGGATGATATTATTTTTAGGTTTTCGGGTTTGTTGAAGTACTTTTCTGATAGTTTTGATGCTGATGATAGCGAGTTGACTGGATGAGACGAACAGCAGCCCATTTTATTAAAACCTTCATCAAATTCTTTAAAATAACCCAAAACCCAATATTTCCAAACTCAGTTCCCTATTGCTTAAATTCATATAAATTATTCGCAAAATATTCCGTTAAACCCTAAAAATCCGTACCTTAATTCATATTTCTACTTCCCACCTTTTCTGAAAGCCTTCCCATTCTTTACCGATTTCCAAATTCAAATCATAAAAATTAAAATCCGATCCCGTCGTGATTCGAGGATACTTTCAAAAGAACAAGTAAGGTCTATCAAGATCATTCGATTCAGACTCAAAATCGATAAACTAAAAATTGATGTAAACAAATGATTCAAATTTCCATTCGTGAAGTGCGAAAAAAATATAATTTTTATGATGGAACCAAGTAATTTTTACCCATCACATATCATTGAAATGTTGAGAGGACTTGAGTCTAGTGAAATTGCAGATAAACTGCTTTGGTCGTTTCACAGTCGGATTATTACTGACCCGATCCTCGAGAAGATCTACCAAGATCTCGACTTTCCAAATAAAGATCAGATCGGGAGTAAACAAGTACGAAGACTGATCGAAAGTGAATACATCGGCGATTTTCCTCCAATAGACGAGTATTTTTCAAAGGACAGCGAACCATTCCACCTTGACCCAGACCTAGAAGCAGATCTTCCAAAAGAAGATTTATTCGAAAGTAAAAGTTTGAGTTCATATCTAAGCGAAGAAACTAACTCAACCCCTTTAAAACATTCTCCAAACAACCTGAAAAGAACCAGGTCAAAAAACGGTTTAAAAGCTCTTAGCTGGAAAGTAAAAGAAATCGTTGAACGCTTGGGAAGCAGTACTTATCAAGAAGTCGCTGATTGTCTAGTCCGGGAAGAAATCGACTTAAAAGCTGAGAAAAACATCAGAAGAAGAGTCTACGACGCTTTAAACGTCCTCATCGCTGTAGGCGTTCTGAAAAAGTACTCAAAGGTCGTACAACCCATCAGAAAGATTCAGATCAACACACAAGAAAAAATGAAAAACTTGAAAAATCTTTCTGAAAAGTTTCTCAGACTTCAATCTTTAATTTGCAGGAATAAAGAAATGAAACAAGGACATCAAAACCTTTTCCTTCCTTTCAGTCTCGTCGCTGTACCGAAAGACGAGTCCAGTCCAGCGAAGATTTTAATGAATGTGCATAAAAGTAACGCTTGCATTAAACTAGACCAAAAATTCATTTTAAAGAACTCTGAAGATATCTTGAAACATGTTGACTTAAAGTTCAATTTTGAAACTTTGCCTAGAGAAGTGGCAGCTTATTGCAAGATTAATAATAATTTTTATGATACTTTTTGATAATTCTTGATTTTTTCCTAATGTTTAATTGAAACTTTTATTATTAAATCGTCTGATTAACGCCTATCAGTACCTACAAAAAATGAACATTAGAAATAATGGGCTGCTGTCAAAGTAAACCAAGCACCTTACCTCAAAAACCAGGTTCAACTAAACCTCCAGTCCACGAGGAGTCGAAATCATCTCCAGTAGATCAAAATTCTCATCATCATCATCACCATAATCATCACGAAGAAGTGAAGATAGTCGAAGTAACTCCAAAAGAATCTCACAAAGAAGTGGCTGAAACTTCAAAGCCGACAACATGTGAACCAGTACCTTCGATCCCTGTACTAATCGAGCATCATGTAGAACCAGAGAAGATTCCAGAGCGTCAAGTCTTAGGGACTCACCCGTTCGAAGACAACATCTTCGCGATTCGAAGCCACTCAAGCGGAGGGTACCTCGACGGCCGTGGGCCGGAGCACGTGGGAGGCGCGAACCTTTACCTGACAGGTCGAAACCCTTTCAATGACTTTTACCTTCACTGGCAGTTCATCAAGCTGGAAAACGGCCACTTCGCCATCAGAAGCGTGACAAGCAACGGGTACCTGGACGGTCGAGACCATAGCAACTTGAACGGGCCGAATATTTTTTTAACCAACAGGAACCCAGTGGGCGACCACTTCTTGCAATGGAGGGTCCTTAATATGGGAAATGATACTGTCGCTATTCAAAGCGTGTCTAGTGAAGGGTTCATTGATGGCAGAAACCCTGAACATGTAGGAGGTCCTAATGTTTTTATCACTGCTAGACAACCAGAAGGTGATAGGTACTTGCATTGGACTCTTGAACCTATGGGAGGAAGATTTGCTATTAAAAGTGTATCCAGTGGAGGGCTTATTGATGGAAGAAACCCTGAACATTGTGGAGGACCTAATGTTTTCTTAACTGATCGGGACCCTACTCATGATCATTACTTGCAATGGTGGATTATTCGACAGCCTGATCATTCTTTCGCTGTTAAAAGTGTCTCTAGTCATGGATTTTTAGATGGAAGGGGACCGGAACATGTGGGAGGACCGAATCTGTACCTTACTAATAGAAATCATGTTGGGGATCATTATTTGTTGTGGAATGTTCTGAATGTTGATGGAGCTTTTGCTTTTAAGAGTATTTCTAGTGGAGCGTTTTTAGATGGAAGAAATCCTGAACATTGTAATGGGCCGAATATTTATTTGACTGATAGAAATCCTCATGGGGATAGGTACTTGCAGTGGAACCTTATTCCTGAGTATTAGTTAGTAATAGAAATGAGGAACTTTTAGATGATTTATGTTTGGTGTTATTGAAATCACTGAATTTTATAGTAGATTTAATTTGAACCTAAAATATTTAATATTCTGAAATTTAATCATTTTAGTTTTTAAAGATTATTTAATTTATAGATATTAGTTAATAGGTCTGAAGTTTTCTTTATTTGGAAAGCTTTGTGATTGCTTTTTCCACATCAAAATAACTAATAAATCTAACCTTTCAATCTATGGCTTATGATTAATAAATAATGGGCTGCTGTTCAAGTAAAGAGGCTGCTCAAACCGCCCCACTTTCACGACCTGTCTCTGGTTATGTAAAGAAAGAAAGGCCTCCTCAAGTCCCAATCCTTCCGATATCATCTATAAACAACCCTAAAAAGCAAGACCCATTCCCTGAAACCCAAAAAATTCCCTCAGAATTCGCACCAAATGAAGATAAAACCGAAAACATCCTTCCACAAGACCCACCATTAATCGAAGATAAAAACTCAATACCAGATACAAACGATTTACCCCCAAAAGAAAGCTCTTCTCGTGAAAGGCTGGCATCATACGAAAATAAACTGAGCAAAGACTACGATGAAAGTATCGAAGAGGGTAAAATCAACAACGACGATGACCTTGATTGCCATGAAATTGAGAATAACATGCAGTTTATGGATACTGGAAGTTGTGATCATCAATTTTCATGGAAACCTGACCTGGTTTATAGAGAGATGATAAAACATTCTCTTCAAGATTCGCCTATTCTTATAACTTGCTTTAGATGTCGTAAAATATTTTCAAAACCCAGTTGGCAATGTAATAATTGTGAGTATATCATATGCAATTCATGTGGAGAAAATGAAGCTTTAGCAAAACCTGTCATCAAGTGCACAAGAGGACATGAAACCACTTGGTCTATAGATACCTGGGCATATCAACTAGAGAAAAAGAAGTCAAATCGACCTACTTTCATTTGTTCTACTTGTCGCAAGACTTTACAAGAACCTGCATATATCTGCAGAGCTTGTATTTACTATTCATGCATGGCTTGTTCTAGAAATAAAGGACTTTACCCTCCAATAAATGCGCTAGTGTGCTATGATGGAGACCCTCTTGTTCAAACTAAGGTGACAGGAGATCCTTTTAATTGTAGAGAATGTGGAAGACCTGCAAATGATACCTGCTACAACTGCAAGAATTGCAATGAAACACTTTGTAAAAATTGTGCACTTAAAGTTTCACTTACGATGGTCAGACATCCTGGACTTAGATGTCGAAAAGGTGATTTAACGATGGGACTCACTGATGTTAAAGGGATTAAAAACAGAGAAAAACAATTTTGTATCAGTTGTGTTGGGTCTGTTGCTAGTCATGCTATGATTTGTGTTGATTGTCTTGATAGGTGCTGTTTAGATTGCAGTGATAATATTCAAAATCAAATTGAAAAAAATGTTGGAAAAAATTTAGATGAGATTGGATATGTTCAGTGGTATAAATATATTGACTTGGAAAGTAGTCAAACTATTGATTGTTGTTTGTGTAGTGAACAGATCAGCACAGGTATTTATTTTTATAGTTCTAATGATAACAGCATTTGTTGTAAATGCTTAAATGAGAGAAATTAAATACCTTTATTAGATTTATTAATAGGAATTATTTTCAGAGTTTAAAGTAATTGTTATAATTTCTTGATAATGGTCTTAAAACTTGATGATCATAGAATATTTCTAAGATTTCTTTCTATTTTAATAATTATCTATCTTCTTATATTTCAATATTTCTAAAATAACAATTAAATCAAAAATAATCCTTAAAATTTCATCCTTTTTCCAATTCTTCAAGTTTCACCCTCCAAAGCAGCAATTAAAAAAAATAATTCTAGAACCTTTTCAAATTTCTTAAAATCAAATATTTCTCAATCAAATCTTTAAATTCTTAATTCCAATCACAACATCCTATAAAAATGGGAAGTTACTGCTGTAGTTGTACTTGCTGTACTTGCTGTTGCCAGCCAAAACTAGAAAAAGAAATAACCTCTGAGTCTTTACCTTCAAGCAGTCCTAACACGCAAGCTAATTCTAGAAAAGTCCCCCAGCACATCCCAGACGGCAACAATCTTCCTTTAAAGAGAGGATCAGCTTCTTCTAACTCTCCAGATGCGACTTCCAAGCAGTTCAAAAGTTCTGAAAATTCCAAAAATGATGAAAAATCGAAAGGATTAAATGAAGAGTCTTTCAAACATTTCTCTAGAAATAAAGATTTTGCAGTTTTTAACCCCCAAGAAGGAGTTTTTGATGATTTTAAAGAAGATGAAGGCTCAGATAAAATGATTAAATATGAAAATGATTCGAAATTTAAAAGCAGACATAAGGATCACTTGGATGAAAATAATGAAAATAAAAATGATGAATTGGAGAGTCATGATTTGGAACTGAATTTGAATAATAACTTGGAATTGGTTCAAGAAGATTATGTTTGTCCTGATGTTCATAGTTTTACATGGAGGCAGGACCTGGTTCATAGATTTATGAAAAGAAAAATGATTGAATCCGGACCTGCTATTATTAGATGTTTTGATTGCCAGAAATATTTTTCAAGGCCGGGCTTTGAATGTTCAGTTTGTTTCATATCCCTCTGCCAGTCATGCGGATCAACTCGAAACCTTCAAAAGCCCTTACTTCTCTGCTCACGAAACGACGAACTAAGCTGGTCAGTCGATTCCTGGGCCTACACATTAGAAACCTCAAAATCAAGCCGTCCAGTGATAGTCTGTTCAATCTGCCGAAAGCTTTACCAAGAGCCAGCATACACCTGCCGTAAATGTCTTTACTTCTCATGCATCAGCTGTTCAACTAAAAAAGGTTTCAGTCCTCCAGTCGACCTTTTAAAATGTCCAGAAGCCGATTCTCTTTCTTTAAACCCATCCCCAGATTCTTTTTTCAAATGTCAAAAATGTTCAAAACAGACAAAAGAAGCAGGATACTTCTGCAAAAATTGCCCTTTCACTCTCTGCAAAACATGTGGACTGAAAATCACTCTTGAAATGGTCAGACATCCAGGAATCAGTTGCTTTCATCGGCATAAAACCATGGGACTCAGTCAGGTGAAGGACTTGAAGGTCGGAGATGATTCTTATTGCATTGGGTGTTTGAAGTTTGGAATGAATTATGCACTTTTATGTGTTTTTTGTGAACAAAGAATCTGCTTGATTTGTGCAGATCGACTTCAAATTGGAATTGAAGAGTTTGTGGGAAAGGAAGTTGGGGAAGGAAAATGGATTAAGTGGTATCGATTTTTGGATTTGGGTGAAGGGGAAAAGAAAAGTTGTGTTAAGTGTCAAGGTGTTGTTAATGTTGGGTTTTATTTTTATGATAACTTTGACACTTGCTATTGTTGTGAATGTCTCAGGGCATCTAATTAGAGTAATTATTTTTGGAAATTTGGGTGTTAGTGATGGTTTTTTTTAGTTTAGGTGAAATCTGAGGATTGTTATAAAAGTTACTGAATTCTATCTGGATGTAGTTCTTTTACTAATTAACAGCTTCTGGTCAGAATTACTTCGAAAGTGACCTTTAGAAGAATTCTTCGCAGTATTTTTTTCCTCTTCTCTCTTAGAATCTTTCTTCAATATAGGAGAAACATTCAATTTCTCTAACTCGTTCTGTCCCATCGATTTTCTCTCATTTTTAGATCCTTGGACTTTAACATTACAAAATTTTCTCAATTCAAACTTTTGTTTTAACTTGTCTGAACTGGCTGAGCCGGCCAAATCTTTAGACTTTGGAGTTTTTGAAAGTTTTACTAATTCTTTTTTTACCATCTCGAAGTCTCTGATCTTTTCTTCGAGGAGATTCCGCAGTTTAGTGTTTTCGTAATCTATCTTTTGGGTGTACTTGTCTTTTTTATCGATCACTTCCAGTAGATTTTTGATTTTATCTTCGTGATCTTTTTTTAGTCTTTCAATTTCACCTGTTTTAATCGGTCTCTTTGAGTGGTTTTTTTCTTCGAGTTCTTTTATCAAGTTTTTATCCAAAGCTCCAGTTTTTTCCAATTCATCAATCCTATTCTGATGATTTTCAATATGCAACTTTAACTGATGTTCAATTCTAATATGATTCCTTACCTCAGCTTCCAGTTTCTGAAGCATACTTTCAAACTGTTCACTTTTCTGTACAAGTTCAACAGTATCAGATGCCTTGCAGTCTTTTTTAAACTTTAACAGCGAAATAATCAAATCTTTAAAATTTTCAAGAACTTCAGCAGAGGTGAGTTCTTCTAAAGTCCTTGACTCTTCGCTGGTGACGCTTTCGTCATCCAAGTTGCAGTTCAAAACAAAAGCTTGGGTAAATAGTTCTTTGAGACCTTTTTCTATGTTGGTTAAGTCAACTTCGATTTCCATTGAAAGTTTATTTCATAAGTTATTAACTCGATCACTTTAAATTACTTTCTTAGTTTTAGAGCTTCCTCTCTCCATGACTCTGAAAACTCGTCGAATTTACTCATGAATTCTTCATGAAAATCTACTTTTTCTGTACTTAGCAGTTGAATTGATGGAACTATTGATTTCGTGAAACTTTTATTTTTTAATTGTGAGAAACGCTCAAGTTTTCCGATTGATTTTATTTTTGTTAGGGATAATCTCTGCTTTACAAAGCCGTCCTTTTCCCTTGAAAAATCAGCTGAATAATTTTCAGAACTCATCTCATTGACAAGTCTTTTCGTGATTTTCGGCTTCAAAACAATCAAATTTTTAGTCTCACTTCTAAAAATCGAGTTTTTAATTTCGATTTGCGGTTCCAGTCCATCAGTCCTTGTAGAGTCTAAACTTTTTACGAATTTTGAATAATCATCAATGATACCCGAAGCTTTTTTAAACAGATCTGAAAAAATCGGGCAGATTTTCGAAAGGTCCAAGAAAAGACTAATCAAAAGGTTAACTTTATTCTCAATGTTTTGCTCAAAGTTGACTTTTCCTAGGAACTTTTGATAGAGAAAAAGAGGTTCTTTGAATAGAATCGTTTCATGAGAAAGTTTTTGTCCTGTGTCTGAAATCGCTCGCTTGTGACTAGGTTTTTCTATTTGAGCATTAAGGACTACTCGCGGCTTTAGACTGGCTTTTGTGATGTTTTTGCTGAGGGGATTAGGTTTTTCTTGATTCGATCTTCCTATGTACGCTTCGTTCAAACGAGTGTGTGACTTGCTGATGCTTAGCTTGCGAGATTCGCTGCTGGATGACCTGAACAAGGAATTATCGGCTGTTGACATTTGAGTAGAATTTATCGAGTATTTTAATGAGCAGGTTATAAGGATTGAAAAGGATCTGAAGAAGTTTAACTTGGAGTTTGTTTTAATTTTAGAGTTGAGTTGAATTTAGATTATTTTTTAGGAGGGAATGAGGATGAAATAATAGGAAGTATGTTATTTCTAGATTGGATTTCGTGAAAATTTTAAGAGTCAACATTTTTTATTTGATATGAGATTTTGTTGAATTTTTCAAAAGACTGAGAAGTTTTTAAGATTTTCATTGTATGGAATTTTTTGAATAAAGTTCTTAATAATTTATTATAGAAGAGAAGATATAAGAGATTAATTTACAACAAAAGAACAGCTACAAAGATAGATAAATATACTTCTGTTAAAATCCTTCCTTATAAGATTATTTATTAAGGCTAAATTCTATTCACCCTCAGAATCAATAAACCAACCAAAAAAATCCTTCTAAAAATCCTTATAATTTTCACATTAATCCCTAAACATAAACCTAACAATTTCATCCTTCTTCTTCTCAGCCAACCTCGCAAATTTCTCTTCAATTCTATTCAAAGCTTCTCGATACTTCAACAACTCATCCTTTCGAAATTTTTGACCAAGAACAAGTCGATGTATTAAAAACTTGATAAGACAAACATCAGCACTAATCTCAAGACTTAAAACTTGTTCACAACAATCTTGAGGCTCTTGACAAACTGACAAGCTGAGGTTTCTCCTTTTAACTCTTCCTTTTTCTACTTTGTTGTTAAGAGAGTCGATTTGTTGTCGAAGATTCATTATTTCTCGTTGTTGGTCTGAAATCTTATGGTTCAAACTCTGGATTTTTTCGGAAGAGGCTGAACTTTCAGTACCCAGGTCAAGAGTTTTAAGCAAAATGTTGTGCTCTTTGTAAAGACGAGAGTATTTTTGCTTTAGAATTGAATATTTTTCGGAGAATTTTTGACTTGAATCTGAGTCTTGGAGAAGGGGTGACTCGAACTCTTGGAATTGGGTGTTGCAGGTTTCTGTACTTTTTCTTGGAGAGTAGTCCATTGGCTTATTTTTATCAGTTGAGACGTTGGAGGTGAGTTGAATGTAAGTAAAGTTAAAGGGATATAATAATGAATCCTTACTCAGCTAAATCTGAAGCTGAACTAGAGCAGATTTATGAACGAGTAAATCCAAATAAAGACATTATGAGTCGAAGACAACTTGACCTAAAAACCCGATCAATCTGGAAAAATCAAAACCCGGCTCCAACCGAAGTAGAATCATTTAAAAAAGAAATAAGTGACTACCTCGACGAGCTTATCTCATATCAAGATGGTCTTAGTGCTGCCATTGTAGCTGTAAATCGTCAAAACAGCGAAATGTTTAGATACCTAAATAAATAACCTTCAAATCATGGAAAAACATCTAAAAGCTCTCTCTTATCAGCAGAAATCAGTAGGAAAAATAATAAAATCAAGCAAAAAGCTACATATTTGGACGATTTCCTTAAAAACCCAGATCTTTTCAATTCAACTCTACCTCAGCAAGTTCTCAGGCAAAAAAACTCTAAAAATAAACGAAGAAATCCGGTTTTCAGGTAAAACCCTTCTTCCCGAATTCATTATTTTGAATGAAAACATCACCCTAAGTTTTTACCCGAAAGGAAAACACTTCAATCTTCTAATCAATGGAAAAAAATTTGAATCTCTAAAAAAAGAAACAGAAAATCCTATTATTTCCATTCAAGATTTCTCAAGCTGGGAAAAAATCGCCAAACCTTTTTCAGCTCCTTCTAAAATTCGTGGTATTCGAGAGAAATTTCCTTTAAAAAAGAAAGTTTTGATAGGAAAAATGAGTTTTAACAACCTGACCGTCCCTGTTTCAAAGCCCAGGTCATCAAGTCACAAGACTGAAACTCTAAAATTCGACATGATTGACCTACTGAGTTAAACCTGCTAAAAAGTCATATTTTTTCAGATATAATTTAATCTCTGATAATTATCTCTCCTCTTTTCCATGATAAGATTCAACAATTGCTTAAACCACTTCATGATAAACCTTAACTCCATTTACATAATCCCAAAAAAAACCCTAAAAAAACCCTCAATCAAAACACTTCCAAAATAATCCTTTAATCAATCTCATTTTTTTGAACTTCTTGAAAACCTTGAAGAAATAAATCTGATTGTAAATATGGATGAGTACTTTTCTTTTGATGTCCTTAACTCTGCACCTGAAAGTGAATGTGAAGAGTCAGAAGAAATCATTGTCTTACACCCTTCTCCCAGCCTGTTTCCTTCAGACCTTCTTCAAGTTTCTTCAGACTTTTCACATTTTTCCCCAGCTGGGATCTCTTCTATCTCATCTCCTAAGTTCATCGAGTTGCTTGTTGAAACTCGCAAAGCTGCCAAACTAGCTTCTTCTAAGTCCTCTAAAAAGAACTCAAGAAAGGCTCAGGTTTTGGAAAAAGAACTTTGTCGATTATGTGGAAAAAATTCTGGAAAACCCGGAAAATATTGTTCTTGTTTTTGTAAGGGTTAGTCAGATTGCTTTGATTGTGCTGGGGAAATGGAAAGAATGAAAAAAAATTGTAATTGCCTCGAGGAAAACGTTGCACCAGATAGCAACTCTAGTAGTGTTATAATAGAAAATGCTAGTTTATCTAAAAAATATTCAAAGGCAATGTGGATGCTCAGCATTATCGACATGCTTTCAGATTCAGAGATAGATGAACAACAGAGACTACTTTTAAATCTCAATTCGACGCTAGTTGTTAAAGTTAAGACCAAATCGCAAGAAATGGCCTGGGAGGTCCCTTCCGAGTTCACAGTAAAAGATTTGAAAGACTTGGTTGACAAAATGGTTAATGTTCGAGGCGAGGTTACATGTGATGGAGGGATGCTAGATTCAAGGTTAATGTTGGGATTCGTCAGACTTTATATCTGGAGAAAAAATGATATGCTCACTATCGAGTTAATCTAAAGCCTTTTGTGGATTTTCCGCGTTTTTGATGGATTTTTTCATTGTTTTCTGGTTTTCACATGTTTTTTCTCGGTTTTTCACTTGGTTGAATAAATTAATAAAACAGGTCTAAAAATGTGGAGAATAAATTACCACTACTACTTAACTAGATTATGAAAATATAGCTGTTGTTATCGCGTTTGAGACTATCATTGGGAACATCATTATTAGAAGGACTATGCAGAGTGCCAAAGATATCCACATGCAAAAACGAGTTCTAACGTCTGGACCGCACATTTGGGACATCATTTTCATTGGATTCATTGACCATTCCATTCTTCCATCTGGTTTGGGTAAGGGCGGGTCAATATTCGGTTCACTCCTACCTTCTCCAACAGGACAAGCTTTAGCCCTTTCCCCAGGTACCAACTCAAAGCTAACCTGAACCTTTCCAGCTTTACTTTCCTTTCCATTCTTATCAAAGCTTTTAAATTCCAGCCAAATTTTCGGCGTTTCCTTTCTAGTAAGTCTTTCAGCAAGGTCCATATTTCCCGTTTTCTGAACCCGAGTTCCAAACTCCCAAGCTTCCCTAGCAATATCCGTGAAATTAAGTGAAGCATCGCCAATAAAAGCATTAGACGAGAAGAAGTCGCGATCCCAAAGTTGCATCATAAGTTCAAAATTACTTTTTCCATCAAGTAAAACCGGAAACTTAATCCTCCAATTCCAAGAAGCACTTCCTCTCTGACATCGATAATGAGTATCAGTTTCCTTAGGAGTGAGATTATTAATCCAAGCCCTTAAATAAAGGTCACTAACTCCTTCAATGGCATTAGTCGGGACTTTTTCCGATTTCCAAACAATGAGTCTCGCTTCAAACTCAACAGGAGGTTTGGGTGTTATGTCAATCGGATCAGGTCGATTTTTCGACGGGTGGATCTCGACCCACATCCTGACTGACCCTTGAGGGACTCTTGAAGATTTTATGAAAAGTTTGCGAGTTTCAACTGGTTTATGCTCGAGTTTATTCCAAGAATAAGAAAAGTATCTGTCTTCCAAATCGATTTTAGTGGAACCGATTTTTGAGTCTGGAAGGATTTCGTCGTAGTCCCAAAGCTCGAGCTTTAAGATTGAGTCTCCTGGAAGGACTGTTGTGATGTCGTAGCTTTTGTAGAAGTCTGGGTTTGCGTCGTCGAGTTTGTAGTTTTCTCGGTCTTTTATCTTCTTTTTGCCGAGTTTTAGAATTATGTAAGGGTCGGAGGGAGAGTCGATGTCTCGCTGGGCGAGGTCTATGCAGTTTAAGATGTAAACACGCACTACGCATTCCGTTCGAAGGAGAAGTTGTTTTGTGATGTTTTTGAAGAACTTTTTTTCTTCGATTTCTTTGTCGTTTTCTTCTTCACCGTTCTCACCCATTATCTTGGGAAGGGATTTTTTTAGATCTTCTTCGTTTTCGTCTGCTACTCGGATCATTCCTTTGAAGATACCTACTACTCGGGAATTTGTTTTTTGACCACCTTCGTCGATTTTGTCGGCTGAACTGATGAAACCGTCGTCTAGTCCTCGTGATTGACCCCTTTGAATCTGATAAATATTAAAAGGACTCTTGCCAATATACTCAGTTTTTTCAAGTTCCTCCTCAACAAAATGCCGATAATGTTTAAGTCCATCTTCAGGTAATCTATTGAACCCAACCGATACATAAAATTTATCATCAGGTTTATTAATTTCCACTTTTCTCCTCAACCTCGAGTCATCCTCGAACTGGGGTTCAAGCCTGATAATTTTAACCAAAGGTCCAGATAAAACTTTTTCAGTCTTTTCAACCGGCATAGGGACAGTCAAAGGGTCGATCATGCTTTTTCGATAATAAACAGGAACTCCAGAACTTCTTCTTTCAAATAACCCATCATCTGCAGTGTCATCAACATTTTTTTCATTCGGGTCCATTAAAGGATTGGCCCTTGAGTACTGGATGCTCATCAATTCGGACTCAGGCCTGTCAAGTCCTTTGGAACTTCTGATGATGTCTCCGAGTTTTATGTAAAAAGTTCCGAGAAGAGGTTGGGATAAACCCATCATCAGGTAATCATGAACGTTACACTAAATATAAAGTACTGTCAGAGCTGGAGCGAATAAATGGTCTACTGGGATCTTGGTTGTGAATGAAAGAACTGTGTTTATGTTTGGGTTGGGACCTGGCTCGAATGGCTGAGTTTTTAACTCTGTTATCATTTGGGACTCTCCTGGCATTTCTAGACTTTTTAAGTCGAACTTGCAGTAGGCTTTGTTCACCGGCATCCATCCAAGACTAGGTTTCAAATCCCTCAATCCAAGAACATTAATCTCAAATGTAAAATCCCTAGTAATCGGTCTAAGGTCATATTCAGGAAAACTTCCATCATAAATCAAATTGAAGCTGATAAGAATTTCCCCTTCTTCAGTTCCAGGTCTTCCCATATTAAGATAAAGCCACCTAGGTCTTTGTGCTTCAATATGATTTCCATCGATCCTAACCAAGCTTTTATCATCAAGTCTAATGACAGTCATGCCCATCATATCATCACTTCCCACAATATCATAATCCATGACATAAACAATGATAGGTGAAGACTTTTCCACTCCTACGAAGTCAATATCCATGACATAATTTTCATACCAAATCGGGTTCAAAGTCTGTTCCTTTGCCTTCTTATCAGTCGAAACCGTACGTCCTTCATGATAAATAACAACATAAGGGTCAGCAAGTCCAGAAGCATCAGAAGGTGGAAGACTTCGACATTGAAAAATATTACAAACCAACTTTCTTCTTTCCCCTTCATTTTTTTCTGGTTTTATCTTCCAGAATTCTTCAACAGGAGTATTTTTGTAAAGCCCGATGAAAATCTGGAACTTTATATAACCACCTTCCCAGTCGTTTTTCACCTCGTTTATTGCACGGTCTGGAGTGAACTTCTCCCAACGGTCTTTTGCATCGATGTTGAAAAAATCTCTTGCTGGGAAACGAGCGAAGCAGATGTTTTTCTTGTCGCGTCGAAGATAAATGAATACGTCTGGAAGGATGTTTTGTTCGTTTGGCTCTGGGATTTCAGTGATTTGTCTTTCGAGAACTTCGAAAAAATCTGCGCAGCCGTTTGATCCTGTTGTTTTACTGGTTTCGAGAAGAAGGTCTCCCCATTTTATTAGGATTGAAACTTTTTCTGCAGTGGGTAAAGCGACCGCGTTGAATATTTTTGCCCTGATTTCCCACTTTTTACCTTTTGAGTAGTCTTCTCGGGATTTTCGGAGGTCTTCTTGATGGGTTATTTTTTGGGTTTTTAGAATTGCTCTTGGGTTGTCTTCTAAGAAGATCTTCATCAGAGCTCTTCCTCGCCAGTTAGATGCCAACTCTGTGACTGAGTTCATTAATTTGCTTTGCTCATTGTTCAAGTTTTCAGGCCCTCCATAGATGTTAACCCAGAAGAATTTATTAAATTCTCCCTTCGCAACTTTATTCCAATCAAAGCTAAAGCTTCCGACCATATCATCTTCCTTTGAAAGTCTATCATAATCAAACACAGTAATACTAAGTTTATTTCCAACAGAAGGAATAACAACAGGCAGTAATATTTCTTCACTCCAATCAACACTCATAGTTGCCTTATCAGCAGTTTTCCAGCTAGTCTTTCCCTCAACACCTCCAAACCTAGCAACACAATAAGCATCGACAGTTCCTCCAGTATCCATAATCGGCAGAGCTTCCGCCTTAAAGAACTGAATCCTAAGTTGTTTAGTCTGCAATTTAATCTGAGGAGGAATCATCAAATCTTCCTTTTCATTAACCTTAAAAGGAACTGTAAGATCCACATGTTTATCCCCTTCATGAAGAACACTAGCACTGATCCTCAAATACCCTCTAACAGTAGAAAAGTCTTCACTTTCCGGATTACTCAAAACGACCCACTTATTTAAAATACAATGATTTTCCTGGTAGTAAATAAAAGTCAAGTCCAATTCATACACCCCGATCAACGAGTCCTTCAACAAGAACTTCTCATCCCTGACCTCAATAACAAGTCTTTCCTTTTCAAGTTCCACAGGAGACGAGATGTCTTTCTCAAAGTAATAATGATCGTCCCAGTTCACAAGAGTCCCTGTCGTGATTTTCTTCTGGGCTTTCGTGCATTTCGACTTTCCGAAGACCTTAAACAGTACAACCGGGTCGACGTTGTTCTTGTCACCAGCCGACAACAGTCCTCGTCCTGCCTGGAGGTAGACATGGACCGAGTACCCTCCCTTTTTCAGCTTATCTCCAGAAAGCTCAGCCATTTATATGAGGATATAAATGTTCATCCCTGGAGGACCCAGCATGGCACCCTTTCGCCCTGCGACTACGACTTACGTGCCTAAACCTGAACTGCCTCCACATTTACAGTCTTTGTTCAACCCTCGCCCGCCTTTGCAGTATTTGAAAGCTCCTGTTAAACCGAAGTGCAGAGCTTATACAGGACTTGCTGAATATGTTGATATGTTTGAAGAAGGTGAAGCACCTGAAAGACAACCTGTTGAAAGTAAGAGGGAAAAGAAAGAAAAGGAAAAGAAGAAAAGAATTGAGGAAAATTTGATGAAAATGGAGGAAGATTTGAAGGATTATAATCCGAAAGAGCTGGAATTGAATACGAATCCTTTTAGAACTATTTTTGTTTGTAGGATTAGCTATGAGACTACTGATGCTAGGTTGAAGAAGGAATTTGAGCTTTATGGTCCTATTAAAAGTATTAAAATTGCTAGGGACTTGCAGGGGAAGTCTAGAGGGTATGGGTTTATTGAGTATGAAAATGAGGAAGGGTATAAAAATGCTTATAAACATGCTGATGGGAAAAGAATTGATGGAAGAAGGATCATGGTTGACTATGAACAGGGAAGAACTACGAAGGGATGGAAACCAAGAAGACTTGGAGGGGGCAAAGGTAACTCCCGAGCGACTAGACAAAAAGGGGAGTATGTTGCTAAAGAAGATATTGAAACTATATATGATATTAACAGAGGATACAAACCTGTCACTTCACGCTCTAGGTCTAGATCCAAGAAAAGTGAAAGAAAACCTTTTAATGATAAAAGAAATGATCGTAAATATGAAAACCGCAGAAATGAAGGATCTAAGAATAGGTAATTATTTTAGCTTCATTCAACACTCTGAGGTATTAGTTTTTAGGGTTAAAGTTAACTGGTATGATGTGAGACTTTGCATCCTTTACTGCAGTCCTTACACCGAATACAACAATCATAATAAGCATCAGCTCCACATCCTCGACAAGAGAAATACCTTAATTTTCCAGGATGATAAGCACAAGCCTTATCACTATTCCTCGCAGGTACATACCTTTCCCTACAATTAACACACTTCAACTCCGAGTAAAGCTGATTTCTTTTATCATTAATTTTTTTCCTCAAAAGGTCATCTTGAGTAGTTAAAATAATAGAATAAGTCTCAAGTTTTTCATAATAATTTAAAAGTTCTTCCAAATAATTCATTCCCTTCTCACTCATATCTTCAGACTCATAACTTTCCAAGTCAATCAATCCAGAAGAAAGAACTTTTGACTCTTCATTCGCGATTTTTTGCTCTAATTGACTGAGAAAGGCGCAACTTGACTGAGTTTGTTCTTCAAGTTCTTGCAAAGTCTTGCGAGAATCGACTATTGAAGCTCGAAAGGACTCGTTTCTTTCTTTTTCTTTTGAAAGTTTGAAAAGTAAATTTGAGTTTTGCTTTTTTAACTCGTCACTTTGGATTGAAAGGTTTTTTAGGTGGAAGTTGAAACCTTTTATCATGTTTATGGCTTCTTCTTCTGTGATGTAGTTTTCGTGGTCTTCTTCTGGGATTGTGTGCGCTATTGAATAACTCATTTATATGGAAGTAGAGGGTTTTATTATGGAAAAGTTATGAGAATTAGGGATTTGAGGAAGAGACTTGGGAATGGGTTGAATTGTGGGTTGGGAGTGTTGGATTAAATTATTAGATTACATTACTGTTCAAATGGGATTCCGAATTTTTTGAATATTTTTATCACCCGAGCTCGGTTTGAGACACTTCCTATTTGAGCTAAGCTGATTGCTTGAATGTTTCGTTTCTTTTGAAGCACTTCTAAAGAGTACCCCATCAATCCAATAAGTACATCATTATCATCTCGAATCTGTATCAACTCACTTTTCATCTTCTTCATCTGAGTTTCTTTATCATCAAAATCCAGCTCAAGTCCTTCAAACTGTTTCTTATGAGTTTCAATAACCTGATACAAGCTTTCAATCTGTTCATCCCTTTTGCGAATCATTTCAGCCAACAAGTTATTCTGTTCAACCTTAAGTTTTACTTCTCCTTCTAAACTTTTAACAACATCATCAATCTTCGGTGCAACATCTTCACTTTTCCTAATCATTCCTGTTTTACTTTCATTTAATTCCTGAGAAACTTTTTCAAGTTCATCCTTCAAAGCGTAAATTTTTTCATCATACTCTTCAATCAATCGATTTCTATTTTCAATTTCTTTTAACCTGCATTTATTAAGTTCAGCTTGAAGAGCTGCTATTCTGTCCATCAAAGCAACGAACCTTGAGTTGTTATTTTGCTCAGTTTCAAGAAGAATAAACATTTCAGAGATATCTCTTCGAAGTCCTGAAAGCATTGAATAGTCTTGAATGCTTTCTGTTGCACTTTCTGAAAATTTTTCCTTTTGTCGAAGTTCTTGAATTTCTTCATCTTTTTCTGAAATCGACTGTTCAAGTCGAAGCTGTTTTTTTTCTCCTTCATTTTCTAGGGTGTTAATTTTTTCTTTGAGTTTTTCGATGATTTCTTCGAGTTCTTCTTCTTTTCTAGCGAAAAGGTTTCTTTCCATTTCTAGAACTGCTTCTTTTTCAAGGTGTAGATGTTCGATTTCTTGGTCTTTGGCTTTTATTTCACGTGTCAAGTTTTTTACTTTTGCTTCTGTTAAAGTTAGTTTCTGGTTATAAGTTGTTTGCATGTCATTAAAAGCTACTTCTTTATCAGCTAGGCGAGATTCAAGTTCTTTTACAGAATTTTCAAACATTTTCTGCATTTTCTGCTCATTAATCCTGTTTTTTTCCCTGTTTTTCTTCAGTTCTTCAACCTGATTTTCCAGATCTTCTCTGCAGTTTTCATTAAATTTCAGAAGATTCTCAATAACTCCAAACAAAAAACTAACAACTTGTGAAGACTCTTCAATAAAAACCTTTAAAGCAGCAGGTCCTGCAGTTTGACTTAAAAATTCCTGAAAGCCTTCAATAATTTCTAGTTTTTTTTCCACAACATTCTCTAAAAACTCATCATTTTTCCTAATCGGTTCAAAAAAGCAAAGAAAAGCTTTTCGAGACTTTTCTTCACTTTGTTTATAATTAGCTTCTTTGAGTTCTTCATAAAAACTAGCCATTCTATGAACAACAGTTTTTTTTTCTTGCAAGATTTCAGGACATTCCGTGAATTCAGCCATGGACCTGTCGAACCTGGAGGTTAATTCGAGGACTTGAGAAGAGTGAGTCATCCAAAGTTCTTCTTCGCTGCAAGGAAGTTTCGATTCAAGTTCTGTCATTTGTTCCAAGTACCTGACGTAGAGTCTTTCAATGTTTTTTCTGGCTTCTGTTGCGACTGCTCGGTTGAATGCACTTTGGATCACTGCTGGGGTCTTTTTCGATAGCTTTGAAACGTATGACTGAAGCATTGAACAGAGAATAGGACCTGTCAAGGAAATGTTGAAAGTCGTTTTAGTTGTAGTTGCTTGTTGAATAAATTCAATCATTCTGTGGTACTGTCCTTTGTTCCCTGTCACCGCATTAAAACAAAACCGTTTCCTAAAAAACGATTTAATACTTGACTTAATCCTCGCAGATTCCGCAGCTCCTTGACTAGAAAGCATTTTTTCGAAATAACTCCTGAGTATCCTTTACCCTGCAGTTTCTTCAGGCGCTTTTAAATCAGGTCCGAAGATGACCCAAGTAAGTACCGGTAGAAATTCATGTAAACTTTTAAAGCTATCAACATGTTTCCTGACCGAGATCAAATTAGGAAGTTCAGCGAAAATATCAAGATCTGTGAATTGCTGAGTATGAATCGCTTGATCAGTGAAATAAACAATATGCGAAGAAATCAAGCAGGCCAAAGCGAGTATCTCCAGTCCTCTTGTTTTGTTCTTGTCAGCTCTTGCAGTGATCGACTCACAGTCAATGACGAGCAAGTCGAGTTTATACTCAGAGCCGTCTTCATCTCTTTTAATTACCTTTAAAGTCTCTCGCCAGGCCCAGATGCCTGAAGTACTTGAATGAACACCGTTTAAACTACCCATCAACTTTTTGCAAAATGTTGTCTTTCCTGAAGAAGGAGGACCGACAACTGAGATTATGCCCAAAGGACCTGGAATACTTTGAAAAAGCTGAATTCCTTCAACGGTGAATTCGAAGTCGCCTGAAGACTTGAATCGAATGATTTGAATACTTTTGGAGTCCATTGTTTTGATATTAAATCATAGATTGTCTATTGGTTAACAATTTATATAATTTCTACAGGTTAAGAATAAGAAACTTTGCTTCGACGAGGGTCAAATCTTGAGTCTTCTTGTTGGATGTTGTTGTTGGATCTAGAAGCGGATGAGTAACGCACGTTTGATGGCTTTTTCACGTTTTCGTAAAGCCAGGAATTTTCTAATGCTAATTCGGGAGTTATTCGGTGTTTGGGGTTCCATATTATGCACTGCTCGATTAGGGATATTAAACCCTCGTCTGCACCTTTTAGGACTGTTTTTAGGTCTTTGCTTTTGGGATATCGCTTTCTTCCTCGACTGTTTACCATTTCAACAGGGTTATACTCTTTATCAAAGAAAAAATCTCTTTTCGAGGCAATCTGAATAATCTCCACAGGAGGAGGTCCTAAAATTTCCATCATACAAGCAAGTTGCTCCTTTTCATCCTCTCCAGCAAACAAAGGACTTCCAGTTGCAAGTTCAGCTAAAATGCATCCAAAGCTCCAAACATCAATAGCAGTAGTCAAAGGAATTCCCAAAATAACTTCAGGAGCTCTATAAAACCTACTCTGAATATAAGTCTGAATTCTTGAGTTCTCAAAGCTAGACGATCCAAAATCAATAACCTTTAAAGAAGACCTTGAAATATGAACCAAAAGAATATTTTCCGGTTTCAAGTCACAATGAATAATGCGAAATCTTTTAATAAAAGCCAAAGCCTGCAGAATCTGAATAGAAAACCGCTTGATAAGTGTAGGGCTTATTCCATGAAACTGATTTTTTTTCAGCAAATCATAAAGATTGATACTAAGCAGTTCAAAAGTAATGCACTACTTAAAACTTACCATATGATTTCTAAACATGAAGTTTTCCTCCAAATGAACAATATTCGCCTGCAAGTTCCTATCATTTTCTTTAAGTATTTTCAGAATTTCTATTTCCTCTAAAGCCTGTTCATAAAACTCTCGATGATTTTTGATGATTTTCATTGCCAGGGTCCTTTTACTTGCATGGTCATAAACTTCGACCACTTGTCCAAAAGTTCCTTTTCCAAGTATTTTAACGACTTCATATCTAAAACAGACATGATCATGAACCGAGACATTCAGATATCCCGAGTCATCATCCAAGACATGGTCATTACTTTTCGCAAGGTCTCCAATATAAAAAACGCTCGTGTATTTCACTATCTCCTCCTTTTCCCAGTCCGCAAGAAGATGTGAGAAAAGCTTGACCACTGTACTTGGATTAACAGGAAGCTTCATCTCGTCCCATGAACGTTTCCGACGACTGCTCATATCAAAAGTCTTTTGAGTGAATTTCGTCGTGTGAGGCCGAAGTTGACTTGAAACCTTTTCGAATGAGTCCTTTGGAGTAATTGTAAAGTTCTTCAAGTTCTGAGGGGAGGAGATTGATGTGTCGATTGAGGGAGGACGGCGCTCTGCACTCAGGTTTAAACACAATTTTCTAGGAGGACGTAACTGGTCGTTGCTTACTGAAGGAAAGGTAAAGGGCAATGATTGCATGTTTGAAGAGTTCGGACTGATTTTTCGGAAGGCTCCCTGAGTTCGCATTTTTATATTGTTTGAGTATTGGAAGGATTTTAAGATTGGGTTAGAGTTTTCATTCAAGAGAAGTGGGATGAGAAAATAAATGGTTTAGTTGATGAGGTGAATTTTTTTAATCATAACGTCTTTTGCCATATAAAGTCAGACACATATATGGACAATCTCGACTCACCCTTGAGTTTCCAAGGCGAACTCATTTATTGTTCAGGTGGTCAGAGGCGACGAGTTTACATTCTCCTGGACACGACTAGCAAGATATTCAAACAGTTTTCAAATAGACTGGACTACATGGATGACAACCCAAGCGAGTTCACTTATACACTTCAAGAGTTTCATTCAATTAGAAGAGCACCGAATGAAGACCTGTCGTTTTCAATAAGACTTCTTGATAAGACTTTGACTTATTATTCAGAATTTCCTGATATTACCTTTGAATGGTTTTCAAAAATAGAACATTCTTTGGAGTACTATCATATCAGCCCGAAGGATAAAGATGTTAGAAGCTTTAAACAGTCAGATGACAGTCGAACTCATACTAGTGGATTGAGTGACTTGTCAGAAGAACAGAGCTCTGAGGTACTTATTGATTTGGACTCTTTTATTAAACTTGATAATATCGGCGCTGGAGGATTTGGGTCTGTTTTTAAAGTCATGAAAAAGGACAGTGAAGAGGTTTTCGCGATGAAAGAACTGAATAAAAATAAACTCAGGAATAATAAAGTCATCAAATATGCCTGGTCTGAATGTAAGACTTTGAAAAGTATGAACCATCCTTTTATTATTTCGCTTGAATGGTGCTTTCAAACTAACAGCTCTATATGCTTGATTATGGAGTACTGCCCTTTTGGCGATTTTGAACCTGTTTTAGACCATTTCAAGAAATTGGATGAAAAAGTTGCGAAATTTTACATTGCTGAGACTATTCTAGCGATTGAATATCTGCACACAAAAAATATCGTTTATCGTGATTTAAAACCTTCTAACATTCTTCTTGATAAAGAAGGCCACATAAAACTTGCTGACTTTGGTCTTGCAAAAGAAAACGTGACAGAGAAAAACCCTGCTATATCTTTTTGTGGTACACCTGCCTACCTTCCTCCAGAGATTCTAAATAATACTGGAGCTTATACAGCAACTGATATTTACTTGCTCGGTGTTAATCTTTTCAAGTTTCTCACTGGAAATACTCCTTTTTATGAAAAGTTGTCTAGTTTACATGATCTTTACAAAGCGATTTCGCAGTCATCAATTGTTTTTCCTGAAGAGGTCAAAAGTAATGCACGGAACCTGATTTCTGCAATGATGAATAAAAAACCTGAACTTAGACCTTCTATTAGTCAGGTAAAAAAACATAAGTTTTTTAGTGATGTGAACTGGGAACATGTTATTGAAAAACGAACTAAGCCTCCTATTTCGGTTGAAGAATTAAGTAATATTATTAATCGAGGTTGCAACTTTGAATTTGTTGGGTTTTAATTAATTTAGTTACTTGATTCTAGTTAGTCAACAAGCATCATAAACAGACTATAACTACTCATTAATTAACATTCACTTTTTAGATAAATTTTGAGAGTTTCTCATCCCTCTCTGAGTTAAAGGCTTATAAGTAATAGGCTTGGGAGTAGGTTTTTCCACATCAGACTGTTTCCTTTTAATACTTTTATCAACTTCTTCTCCAAACATATGCTGAGGACTAGATCTAACTTTTTCTTGTTCACTGATATAAAAAACCATTTCTTCACCGCGTTTTTGTTCATTTTTAACATCAGAAGTAATTTTTTTCAAAGTATTTTCAAGAATCTGGCTATTTTTCTTCAATTCAAAAATGAGTCCTTCCAAGTTTTTTTTTGTTTTTGAGTGATTTTCCATTAACACCCTGTACTTTTCACAGTCATCAACGACCTTCAAGTTGTTTTTTTCCAATTCTTTTTGAGTATTTTTAAGAGTCTCTAACTGTTCCTTCAGCATATCGATTTCACTAGGTGGAAAAGAAATCGGAAATTTTGCTTCTTGCTTGAAATAAGAAATCGCTGCATTGACCAAACTTAAAAAACCTTTTTTCTTCTTCCCTGAGGACTTCTGAGGAGAAGAACTTGAAAGTTGAACAGGCTCGTCTCTTGCCAAGGGAGGGGACTGGATGTTGAGACCTGCGAAGTCAAAAGCTGTGTTAGACATTGTTCGACGATGGCCTGCTTTGAGTCCTTTGATGTTTTCTATGTTGTTTGAATACGTCCGACGATGGCTGTTTTCGTTTATTTGAAAAAATTGTCCATGTTTTGATGGATTTTGCATTTATTTGAAACAGGCTGAGAGATGGTTAAAGTTAAAAGAATAGAAAAGAATTATTTAATGAATTTTTTTGGGTAATTGAGTGGTTTTTAGAAGAAAATTTGTAAGATGAAGGAATTTGATAATGAAAAAGAACTTTGATTATGGAGGTTATATTGAAACAGAATTTAGAGTAAATAGTTTTAAATAGATAGCAGCATTATTTAATAATATAAATTAGGGAAAAGAATTATAATTTATTCTAGAAAAGATCAATGGCATCTGAATCAGGTGTTAGTCTTAGTGGAATTATGAAAGTATTACAGAAAATTCTTAACTCGAAAAGTACTTCTATCTCTCGAGGTAGTTATTTCATCAAGATTAAGAAAAAGAAACTTTTTCAAATTCTCATGACAGGAAATATCAAAGAATCAAGCTTTCTAAATGTTTTAAGACAGCATGACCTTGAAACTGTTTTATTGAAGAGAAAATTGGTCATTATTTCTTCTGGTGAATCCATTTATGGTATGTTTGAGAATATTTTGACAGAACTGGAAAATAGGCAGTCGATTCTATTGAATAAATTAGAGAGAATCCATAAAGTTGTTGAAGATGCAGTGATGCTAAACTCAACTTTGAAGATGATCCTTCAGATGAAATGATTTAATTATCTAAAAATGACATCTAGACTTTTGTTAACTCTCATTCCAATAAATCAGTTAATCCATTCAATAATTCAAACTTCAATTAAAATTGTTAAAATCTAACTAAGACATATTAGCCCTTCTATTAGCAGTGATTTTGGTATAAATATGCCCACCCTTCCTCCTAAACAAGCTAATTTCAGTTTTCAACTCCTGTATTTTCGCTTTCTGCAAATTCAAAACATTTCTCAAACTTTCCTGTTCCTGAGTAATATTCCCCTGTTTACTATCCTCCTCATCCTTAAAAATTTCCTTCAACCCAAAGTCCAAGTTTTTATTTTTCTTCATAATAGACTCAAACAACTGAGACCTTTTATCTAAAAGTGAAGTATTCATTTTAGTGACTTCTCTGAACTTTTCTCTACATTCCGCAAGACTTTTCTTCTGATCTTCAATACTTTTCACACTTTCCCTTTCCGCTTTCATGAAATCATTTTTTAATTTCGCAAGCTGATCACTAGGTTCAGCATATTTCAAGTTTTCCAATTTAATAGCATGTCCGAATCGAAGAGCTTGAACAGCTTCGAACTTCTTTTTTTCTTCTTCTCTTTTTTTTTCATGTCTTCCACAATTTTTATTGAGTTTTTGTTCTTCTTTTTTAAGGTCAGCTTCACGACTTCTTTCTGATTCAGTTTCCCGAGCGAGTTCAACGATGCGATTTTTTAGCTTTTCAAATTCATTGTTGGTGAAAAGTACTTCGTTTTCAAGGTCCAGGGGCAACTTGTTGCCGTTCATTATTTGGATTTGCTCTTGAGAGAGGATGATCGAGATGAGGATTGTGTTGAGTTTTTGCATTTTGTCGCGTTGGAAGTCTTGGATTTCTTTTTCTGTGTTTTCGATTGCTCTTGTTATTGTTTTTTCTTTCTTTTCGACTTCTTCTTGTTTCTTTTTTAAGTCGTTTATTATCAGTTTTTTCGTGTTTGAACGGTCGACTAGGTCTAAACGGCCTTCTCGTAGGTTTACTACTTCTTCGAAGAGGTTAGGGTCACAGTCTCCTGGGACTATGTCAAGGTTTTGGTCGTCGTCTTCGTCTGAGTCTTCGGAAGAATCTGAACTTTCTTCTTCGGATTCATCATCTTCCTCTTCTTCACTTTCTTTATTTTTTTTCTTCTTCTTTCTCTTAATATTCCTATCAAGAACAGCTTGAAGTTCCTTAGCATAATTATTTCCCTCAACCATCTTATTGAACTGAGCATATATTTCCTTATGTTTCATCGTAATTTCTTCCTGTTCCTGCTGATGAAGTTCATACTGTTTATTAATTTCAGAAATTTCCTGTAACAATGCCTGCTTATCTTCATTAAGTTTCTCAATCTTCGCAGTAAGTCTCTGATCATCAGGTTCCATAGCATCAAGTAAGTTAAGTTCCTGAAAAAAAGTAATTAATTTCATATCAATTTGCTTCAAATCTGATTCCAACAGGTACTTCTGCTCTTGTTGAGTAATCAAAGTCTCATCAAAATGCTGAATTTTTTGATTAATCTCAGCTTGAATGAACTTTTTCTCATTCATCATCTTCAAGTCATGATGAGCTTTATAAGCTTTTTCAGCTTCCGTTGGAAGTTTTTGTTTTTTTCTTGCTTTTTCTCTTGATTCCGGAGGATCTTCAGGAACGATTTCAACGTGAGGAGCTCTTAAAGCGCCTTTAGCTGAATAGACCTCTAAGTCTTGATCAGTGATTTTATAGTCATTTTCAGGCCATTCATCATCAATGAACTTAGGTTCTTTCAAATTTTCATTAATTCCAAGTTCCGCATTGATTTTTCTAATAATTTGATTTTGGCTTCTGATCCACTCAATGAGATGAATTTTATTTTCTCTTAAAGCCAAGAGACGATTATTGAGTTCCATCTTCAGATTATGACTGCTTTCCATAAGCAGAAACATCTGCCGTCTTTTTTGCGAGGCATTGACACAAAGGTTCTTAGGCACGACATAGTCACTGCTGGTCTTCAGTTTAAAGTCTCCTAAAGTCGCTTCAGCAGTTTCAATCTCTCTTTGGTCTGAAGGGTCTTTATAGTTATCAGGAGGTTCCTGTTTTTTCTTCGCTTCTATTTTCGCCTTTCTTTCCTCTCTAAGTCGTGACCTTCTTTCTCGTTCTTCCTGAGCTTTCGACTTTTTTTTACCATCTTTTGTGACCTGTTGAGAAGTGATTCGAAATTCAGCCTTTGCCTCTTCATGCAACTCGCTTTGATCAACAGTGTGTTGAGAAAACTTTCCAGGAGAGACCAAACTTTCAGTTTCTGAGAAAAGAGAACCTTGCTTGTTCCGGCCTTCTTCTTCTAAATAAGCTTGGATCTTTGCGAGGTTCGACATGAGGAACTCTGAAGCCTTTGTGACTCGGAAGGACGTGACGAAGTTATCAGAGGACAAGGCTCTTACTTTAAAGCGTTCGATGGAAACAGTGTCAAGAAAGTACTGTTTGTATTTTTCAACGCAGAGTTTGTAGAACTCTGTATGCCAAGCTACTTCCTTTTGTGCTTCTTCCAGCATGATCGAGTTTCTTTCTAAAAGCTGCGCGTTGTACTCAGGGTCGACTTGTAGTTCTTCTTCACTTAGTCGGTACTTCGGCTCAAGACTTTCATTTTCTCGTAGCAAGTCTTCGAATTCAGCACGAAGAATAAGAATTTCTTGTCTTTTTCTCTCTTTTTTCATCTCAGCAAGAGATTTTTTCTTGTCTTCGTCAGTCTTCAGCTTGTCCATTTGAAGTGAGTAGAGATTCAAGTCTGTTATGTCTTCTGAGAGAGGAGTGATACTTGGAGGCTTTTCATTTACTTTCAAGTTATCAATGCCCATCTCGTACTTCGCCTCGCCTGAAGGTCGCACAGGGATGTTATTTTTAGCGCTTTGGTGAATTTCTTTAGGAAAAATTTCAGTTATGAATAATGTGCTGTCTTCAGCTACGCTGATCGCAAAGGTTTCTTTTGGGTTAAGAATCACTTTTTTTAACTTTGCAAGTTTATCATGCTTTGCGACGACCATGTAACGATCAAGACATTCGCGGGAATAGACTAAAAAGGTCCCGTTGTTGTGACAGGAGAGTAAAAAAGAAGGACTCACGAAAAGACTTTGACAAAAGGCAGAGGAAGTTGAAATCGCTCTCACTGGTCGAGATGATGAAAACTCACAGATATAAAGATACTCGTTATAAGGAGCATCAGCTGAAATCACAAATTGAGTATCTCCGAAGTAACTTGCGCAAAATATCGGAGCAGCAGGCCATTCTTCTTCTTGAGGAGGGGCTTCTCCAGGGCGTCTTGGTGGAGCTAAAATATCGTCGTCTGAAGCTTTTTTCCTTTGAAAGTCCATCATTTTTAACTTCCAGGTCGTTTTGGCTAGTGTGACTTCGAAAGAATGAGAAACATCGATTTTGTCCTTGTCAGGACGAATCAGTTCAACGACTTCTCCACTTTGAAGACCGCAGAGGACCTTGTCACTTGAACTGTCCCATTCTAAAGAGTTGATTCGGCCGGAAACTGTGGATAAAGCGATTGGGTCTAGTGATGAACTTTCACCGATTTCAAAGAAGAATAAAGTGTTATCGGCTCCTGCTGTTACTAAGTATTTACCGTTTAAGGAAAATTGTAATTTTACTACTGATGCGTCGTGAACTTTCACTGCGTATAATAACTCGAATGATGTTGGACCTAGGTATAAAAGACGTACGAGGCCTGAGTTGAAACCGCAGGCTATTACTTTGCCTTGGTTGTAACCTGTTCGAAGTGCCCAAGAGGCGCATGTTCCTTTACCCTGCCATGCAGTAGAATAAATTTCAACCCGATTAATAAAATCCCAAAGTCTCGTTTTCCCATCTTCTCCAAGAGTAACAATAGCATTATTTTCAGGAGAGCAAATAACATCCATAATCTTTCCAGCATGAAAATCAAGTAAAATCTGCTGATTCAAGAAATCCTCAGAAAGTCTCCAAATATTTCCAGTGCGATCAACAGCAAGCCAGCTATTAAATCCTTTGACCAAGTTATTAATCTGAGTTTTTTCTCCAATATTAAAAGTATGCCTAGACTGTACAACCGAAAAGTATCCATCCTGAGGTTCCGCCTGCATGATTTCATTAACATCCCAATACTTAATAAACCCATCAGTTCCCGCACTAATAATTTCATCTCCATCCATAAGCAAGCACTCGATGGCTCCCTCATGACAAGGGGCTTTTTCACTATCAACGACCATGACAGACTTAATAAGTGCTCCTTCCCACAAGATAAGATTTCCATATTCCGAGCCACTCAGTACTTTACCATCAGGAAGTTCGACATACCCACAAATATCACTTAACTCAACCTGTCCAAACTTCCCAATATCTCCTTGAAGCTTAAGTCCAGTGAAGGTCTTCGCCATTTTCCAAAAGCGAATATGCGCCGTGCCACTTGTAATGATTTCTTGTTCATACTTCGGACTGAACGTAACTCGATAAACTTCTTGCCCGAAGGCTTTACTTTTTAAAATCACTTTCTCATCAAGCCAGTCCCAAACAGTAAGCATATAATCCGGAGACGATCCAACAGTTGCAAGCATTTTTCCACTTCCACTCCATGCGATACTTGCATACATCTTTTCAGTACCTTTTCGAAGGATTCGGTATAAACGGGTTCCAGGAAAGTCGTAGATGTAAACATTTGGAAAGTCGCCTTTTTCGCCTACAGCGAAAAAGGATTTACTTGGATGGACTGCTAAGGCGCCGATGCCGTCGCCGTCTTTACTGAAGAAGATTTTATCGTCTCGGGTGTTGATGTCGTAGATGTGATAAGTGCTTCCAATTGCGAATAAAATTTTATCCTCAGCGAGAAAATGCAAGTTGTTCTTTTTTAATGAGTCGAAACCGGCGCACCAGTGATACTTGCCAAGTGCCTGAGGAACAGAGGAGTCTTTTATTTGCTTTTCACTGTGATTGTCTTGGTAAAAGAAGTCATCAGCAAGTCTTCTCGCGGTCTGTTCAGGGACCTCTTCATCATTCAAAGCGGGCTCTTCTTTACTTTCCATTTATAGCAGTTACTAGGCTACTTTCATGTTAACTAAATCATTTTCTTAGCTCTGAAGAAGTTTTTCAGGTATAAGATCTGAATCAATGCTAAAGCTAAAAGAATCAACAGGGTGCAAATGCTGTAAGTTATCACTCGGTCGTGAATGGTTCTGTTCGTGCTTCGCATCTGTTCTTCTCGTTCTCTTAAAAATTGGATCTTTTTGTGGATGTCTTTCGTCTGGTCTTCTAGTCTTCGCATCTTCAACTCGATTTCTTTTAAGTTCTTCAAACTTGCTATACCTGAATAGTCTTTTGCTCGGACTCCTGTCTTGAAATCAACTCCGAGCTTTGCTAATGAAGAGGCACTGTTTTTTATGCAGAACTGGTAGACCCCTGAGGAGAATGCTGAAAATGAAAACTTGTGAGAAGTGTTGAAGTTTGTGTAGAGATGAGCTGAGTCTGGATCGATTATGTCTAGGGTTACTGGAAGGTCACTTTTTAACTCAAAGACTCCTAGAGTTTCAGAAGAAAGATCTTCTCCAAAACAAAAGTCACTGCTTGCCGGACTGTAAAAGTTAAATGCAGAGCACAAGGGAAGGTAAAGCAGGGCCAAAACCATTTTTTAGCTAGTTGATAGAATGAGTTATATATTTTATAGCCCTATTGTGCTTAAAACAACAAGAATATGATATCTTTAAATTGGTTGAAATCGAATGAAATTGGATTGGATAAAACTGTAAAATTGTTGAATTAAAATAGATTTTCTATATGTACCGTAGATTTTAAGTGATCATTCATCTTAAAATGTTGAAACTTCAAATTACAATTCAAGCACTCAACTAAAATATTCCCGTTTGATATCTTTTCAATGATTTTCACTGAACTTCCATCAGGTGCATAGATGAGATCTCCTTCTTCATACTGTTCAATGAGTCCATGCCAGCTATTTTTATCAGAAGAATTTGAAACCTCTTTAACAGTCTTTTTCTGTAAACCATTAAGATATTCAATTAGCATTTTTTCCCTATGGTATTGAGATGGGTCTTTTCGGTCACTAGAAGCGCAGCCCATTTTTATATTCATTCATCAATTTTACTAAACTACTAGATTTCAAACAGCACTTAATTGAAATAAATGCCATTTTGAAGCCAAATAGTCTTATTTATTTAAGAATTCCTTGATAAAATAAATGGATTCTGTTAATTTGATCTGAGGAACTTTCGAAGAAAAAATGAATGAAAATAAAAAAAGATTTTCATCTTATAACCAAAAACCTAATTAAGACAAAGAGATTGTTGATCTTTAACAAAATACTTGAAAATATTGTAAATTAATAACATCATGGTTGATTTCTAAAATTCTGAGGTGGTTGATTTCTATGATTATAATAATCATCATATCTCTGACCATTACCTGGGCCATTTCTCGGGTCGTTTATATTATCAAATCTTGGATCATGAGGTGGATTATTCCTCGGATCATATCCCGGGTCATATCTTGGATCATTCCTTGGTTGATTTCTTGGGTCATACCTTGGGTCATTCCTCGGATCATATCCAGGGTCATTCCTTGGGTTATACCTGGGGTCATTCCTCCGATCCAGACTTGGGTCATTACTCGGATCGAACCTCGAGTCATTCCTAGGATCAAGCCTCGGGTCATTCCTAGGATCAAACCTCGAGTCATTCCTAGGATCAAGCCTCGGGTCATTCCTCCGATCCAGACTTGGGTCATTCCTAGGGTCAAACCTCGGGTCATTCCTAGGATCAGCCCCTGGGCCAAATTGATTGTCATACCTGGGGTCATTGCGAGGATCATACCTGGGGTCATTGCGAGGATCATACCTGGGATCATTGCGAGGATCATACCTGGGGTCATTGCGAGGATCATACCTGGGATCATATTGATTATTAATCTGATCAGGTCTATTTTCACCAGGTTGACCAACAGTATTATCCGGGTTTGCAGGGTTTTCAGGAGGTTTTTGCTCTTCATGAGGTTTCGGTTCAGGGACTTCAGTATTTCTGATATAACATAAAAACACACAGAATCCAACCAAATAAATCGACAAGAGAATAAAATAAAAAGCAGCAAGTCCAATAGTAGCATTGTAGCCATTAGGGAACTCTTTATCACAGTCGCCACCAAGAGAGTACCAATAAGCTCCTAAGACATACCAAATAAACTCAATAATACAAAAAACAAGATAAAGCGGGAAATAAACCAAGTTCAATCCACGCATGTATCGTTTGAAAGGCCTTTGACAGTCATCAGTGCCGAAGTACTCACAACACCTTCCAGTGCACATAAAGAAGTTTAAAACAACGGCACTCATCGTAGTTCCGAAAATTCCCAACAAAAAAATCGAGACAGGAACAGAGCAGTTGTTTTTTTTATTAACACTGAGCAGTCCAGATACCAAGGCAATGATGCTATGAAGAACTAACTGGACTATCTTCAAATGAAAAAACTTAGAACATTTCGGGTTGTTATCAAAGCAAAAGCCGAGTTTTTTCATAGAATCCTGCATTTTTATTATACAAATTAAATGTCTCGTCTTAATGGCATGTACTCGTATTTATCCACCTCTTCTTCTGAGTAGTTCCCGTAAAGTTCCTTTGAAGAAATCTCGAATTTCTTTAAAACTTCTCTTTTTTCACTTTCTTCACTTAAAGCAGGCTCAGGTTCAGTCTTTTCAAACTTCGGTAAAGACTTTAAATTATGAATAGTCGACCCACTTTGTGTTTGAGAACTTTTCGAAATTCCAGTTTCTGTGTCAGAAGACCTGGCAGAATGAGTCTTACTTGAAACTTTCAATTTCAACGCAGAATGTTTCGCCTTTTCTAAAACTTCCTGCATTTTAGGCGAAAATCTAACAGATGTGCTTCTTGGAGGTGACTTCGCTTTTTTCAATGTCAGGAATTTTTGATTGAAAAGTTCAGAAAGACTGACGAAAATTGGGCAGGTTTTTGGGAAAAAGAAAGAAGAAAGTTTTAAACCTCTTTGAAGGTAAACTTTTGATTTAGTGGCTTCTTCGGCGAGCCTGCTGAGAGCTTGGGACAACTTGTAAAGGCAGGTGACCGATAAGCAGATCTTATCAAATAAAAAGTCTTTGCTCAGTTCAGTAGTAAGTGAATGCGGTGACTTCATTTCAGATAAAGTAATCGCCTTGATCTCCAAGATTTTCTCAAACGTCAGATTTAACACCCAGTCCGCCACCTTCTGAACTCCAATTGAACTACGAATGGTAAAAACTGAATCTTTTTTCACTTTTTTACCGTTTAGGACATTGTACACTGTTTGGAGCACATTTTGAGAATTTTGCCAAGTTTCTTGAAATTTTTGAGAATTTTTTGAGTTTTTATGAAATTTCAACTCGGTACAGGCACTTAGACAGAGTCGAACTGCTAATAAAGCATATTTCATGGCAGTCTTCGCGGATTCTGCAGCGGATTTGAACATTGATTGTTTAAACAAGCAATCTGAAAGAAGAGCATTTAAAAGAGCAAGGTACCTAATTTTTCTTATTTTGTCCGGTGAAACACTTTGGGTGTTAGCTTTATCGATACCTCTCTTCACATTAAAAATGCAAGCTTCTAGATAAGTGCAGCACTCAGAAAAGTTTCCAAGACTTTGATAACAAAGCGCTGTAGAATGCAAAGTGACTAAAATCGCGTCTTTATCAACAGCTTTCCCTTTACTAACTCCAGTTTCTAATTTTAGTTCCAAGCCTTTCAAGATTTCCAAGCTCTGTGAAAATTTGTTATTAAAAATGAGTTCCAGTGCATCATCTAAACATCTAGTCAAACTTTTAGCTTCATCGGAATTTCCAGGTTTTTTTACTTTTTCCATAAAGATTATTTCGAATTTAAAATATGAATGCTAAGAAATCTAATACTTGTAGTCGAATCGAATCTTGAACAGATATTTCATTTGGACTTGCTTCACGTCGTAGACAATGTATTCGTTGTATAAAAGAGAACCGTTGAAGTTACTGTCTGTCTCGCCTTTGCCGATTGGAACTTTAGTGCCTTGATGGTCGATGTAGGAAGTTATTGAAGGGGCTGTTCGTCCACAGCCTTTTGTGCTGTGCTTGTTTGGAGGAAGGTTGTTTGCGTTGTAGTCTGCGTAGAACTTTTCGTTTATGTTGCCGAGAGCTACCTTGCAGAGAAGTAGGATTCCGATGTTGTTGGTTCGACTTGTGAAACAGTAGTTGGCCGACTTGCTCACCATGTCTGCGAAGTAAACACCCTTGCCGAACATGTAACCACTGACTGGAGCTTCTGGGGGAGCGATTCTCAAACCTTGAGAAAGAATTCCCACCCAGTTGGTTAAACGAGAACCATGCCATAGTAGCATATGATTGTCGATTTCTTTGGTGAATCGCTGTTCTTCACCTTCCTTGTCAACATCAAAGATATCCAGGACAGTCAATGAATAGCTGTTATGAGTAGATGCATGAGTGTTAATGACATAAGTCTCAAGGAGTTGGAAGACTGGGTCAGACCTATCAAGAGGTTTGATTCCACATTTCAATTTAATATAATGTTCATCAACTGGACTCAAGTTACTCGAAGACTGTTCCAAAATGGTAGTAGCAATTTTCATATCAGTTAAATTTTCCAACATCCCTATTTTTTCCTTAAGTCTTTCCTTGGAGTTAATAATAAAGCTAGCCATCTGCTTGAATCCAAAATCATGCGGAATAAGCGAGTAAAACTGTGAAGACAAGTCACTAAGCGATCCCTTCGAGTTCTGTTCCAAAGCCTCATCAATTCTTTTAAGTACTTCCATACCCCTCTTAATAGTTTCTTGTGATAATTTCCCAAGAGGCATTTTTTTGGCATCATATCCAATTTCAGCCAAAGTATTCGTAATAGTCTTCAAGTCAAAAATAAGATTAATCAAGTCCTTAACCCTTTTATCAAGTTTTGACTCTTCCTGTTTCCCTTCTTCCCTTTCAGCTTTTTTAACAATTTTCGTTTCTTCCTGCTCGTCTTCATAAGTGATGTGGACTTCAATATACCCGCCTCTGGTCTTTTCATTGAACTTTTTGTTGTACTCAGCCTTCGCTTTTTCCACGTCGAGAAAAGGTCCTTTCAGAGCGTTTTGACCTGAATAACCCACCCGGCCCCATCGATTCCAGACGTAGAAAAAGTTGGCTTTTGTGTCGTGAGCTAAAAGTTGGATTATGTAAAATTTGTTTGCGTTTTCTTTCAGGTCTGCTTGGTTCAAAGTGCAGCACCAGATCTTGCTGGCCTCTTCGAAAACGTGGCATTCGGAGGACTTTGAACATTCAAAATCTACTGCTGCTCGACCTTTTTTTAAAGCTTTTACCATCTTCACTGGCTCTGGATCTGCTGGCTGAGATGGGGCTGAAGCAGGTGCAGGGGGTGCCGGGGATGGTTGGATTGGACTTGGTGGTTTTGCGGATTTGGATTGTTTGTCCGGTTTTGATTTTTCTTCTTTGGATGAGTTTTCTGCCTTGGATTTTTCAGCCTTGGCTGTCTTTTCAACTTTTTCAGGTTTTGAAGATTTTTCTGGGTTTGATGGTTTGACCGACTTCGCTGGTCTTCCGGGCTTTTTGGTGGACTTGACAGGCTCATCATCAGAAGAAGGAGACCTCTGTCGTTTTTTCGGAACATCAAGAGACTTACCCTTTCCCTTGACAGTATTTTTCTTTTCCTCCTCTTCACTAGAAGAACTATCCTTTTTAGTCTGTTGATTACGATTAGATTTCCTCGTAGTCACCATTTATACCAGAAATGATCAAAACAATTCCAAATCCCATGGAAAAAGGGGCCCTCTACTTAAAGATCTGATAACCTAATAATGTCTAAATCCTCTCTTGTTCCTATTTTTGCGAAAAGCCTGATTATTGAAGTAATCTTCAAACCACTCAGGTATATTTTGCTTAGTTTCACAAAGCAAACTATACAAATCCTTAACAACATGGCTGCATTTTTCATCAATAAACGAAATCGCCAGGCCTTTCTTTCCAATACGTCCAGTCCTTCCAATGCGATGAACATAATCATTGATATTACTTGGCATGTCATAGTTAATAACGCATCCAATGTTCATCACATCCAATCCTCTTGCAGCAATATCAGTAGCAACTAAAACATTAAACCTTCCTGTTTTAAAGTCATTTAAAGCCCTTTCCCTCTCTTGTTGTGTCCTATTTCCATGCATAGTAGTACAAGCAAATCCGAGATGTTTTAAAAACTCTGACAAAAACTCTGCATTTCTTTTTGTTTCAACGAAAACAACGACAAGTCCTTGAATTTCTTTCAATTTCGTGATAAGCAAGTCGTTTTTTTCCATTTCATCAACTTGAAACAGTTCTTGAGTGATGTTGTCTGTTGTGCTTCCAACTCTTCCAACTGAGAGAAAAACGTATTTAGTCATTAGTTCCGCTGCTAGGTACTGGATTGTTTGGGGAAAAGTCGCTGAAAACATTCCAGTTTCACGCTTTTCAGGAAGTTTTTCAAGGATTAACCTGATCTGAGGCTCGAAGCCCATGTCGAGCATTCGGTCTGCTTCGTCTAAAACTAGGTATTTCACGTTTTGTAAACCGATTCGACCACGACTGGTGAAATCGATTAGTCTTCCTGGAGTTGCCACGATTATGTCTGCACCTTTTTCTAGTTCTTTTGATTGGAGTTTCGGATCGGTCCCTCCGTAGACTACTACTACTTTTATACCGGTTCGGTAAGTGAACTTTAAACCTTCTTCGTAGATTTGGACTCCTAGTTCACGGGTTGGTGCTAAGACTAGACCTATTGGGTTCGCTGATCTGTAGTCGATGTTGGTGGATGACGTCGGAGGACCGTCATTCAACATCTTCGCAACAATAGGAAACAAATAAGCCGCAGTTTTCCCAGAGCCCGTCTGAGCACAAGCCATAAGATCCCTTCTCTGCAAAGAAACAGGAATCGAGAACTTCTGTATAGGAGTAGGTTTCGAGTACTTCAACCTTTTGATATTAGCCAAAAGACACGGATGGACTTCACAATCATCAAAATTGCTCATTTCAGGGAAGTCTTCACTAGTATCAACAGGAAAATCTTCATCAAACTCTGATACATCCTTAACCTGTTTGAACAAAATTTCCGTATCTTCTAAAACTTTCGAATCAAGTAGTCCAGTGCGTTTGTCTCTTTTTCCCCAGGGTGTATCAGCAAGTTCAGTATTTTTCTTATTCAAAAAAGCTTCAAACTTTGAAGGTTGTGTGTCAGTCTGAGCTAATCTTTTATGAGGTGGGAGATATTTTCCTTTAACCTTGTTTTCCATTATATGAGGTCAGCATAGTTTGGATCGAATTCAATGAAAGATTAGAAAATTTTATCAAGGAAAAGTGAAAAAGTTTAAAGTTGAAAAGTTGAAAAAAAATCAGTAAAAATAATAAAAATATGTTCAGGACTTTTTCTAGACTCACCCGGCTTTTCTCAACAAACTCTACAATTGACCCAAAAGCCAAGGCGAAGATAGAAGAATTGCTAAAAAGCTCAAAAGTCGTTTTATTCATGAAAGGCACTCCAGAAGTTCCTCGATGTGGATTCAGCAAATACGCAGTAAAAGTGTTAAATCAATACAAAGTCAACAACTTTACTTTTTTCAATGTCTTTGAAGACAACTTGATTCGTGAGGAATTAAAAAAATACTCCGACTGGCCGACTTACCCTCAGCTTTATATTGATTCAGAGTTTATTGGTGGTGCAGATATCTTGAAAGAAATGCATTTAAGCGACTCATTGAAGCCTTTGCTAGAAAAACACGGGGTGATTTCAGGGCAACTTTAGAAAATAGATAAAATTTAAAAGGATTAGATAAATATGTGGCAGAGCTTGTTTTTTGACTTGTTTGCTGGACTTTGTCAGTCGCCGAAGGACTTAAGTGAAGCTGTTGTCCTTGCTGTGCATTTGTTTAACGTGTCGAGAGATCTTCAATGCACAGGTCTTTCAGAGAACGACCCTCAAGGATATGAAATTCTTCCAAAAGCTTGGAATTTAAACCAGCAGCTTTTTTCTTTCAGGTATTCATCTGGAGAACTGCAGGTTTACCAGAAGTTTTTAAGAATTAATGAAGAAAAACTCAATATCTACACTATTCGCAGTGACCGAAATGATAAGATTATCAACTTTTCTGTTGATCTCACTGTTATCAACTGTCAACTGCAAGGTGAAGAGTTTACCAAAGAGCTAGTTGAGAAGGTGTTGAGAGAATATGAAAGTCAAGTCTTGACTGCCCTGGAGATATCACGAGATGAGAAGGTTCTGAAAGATGAAGAAGAATCTAAAGACTTAAACGCTTTTACCAGGCAGAAAAGTCTTTTAGAAGACGATTCAGTTCCGTTCGGCCAACCAATTCACCCGTTATCAGAGAAAGGTATTCATGTCCATTCAGTACATGAAGGCCCAAGTCCTTACTTCCACCAGCCTCTTCCTTCTTATCCTTCTCATCCTGCTTTCCACCCACATCCTTACTACCTGCCGCCTTATCACTACGGACTCCATTATTCCCACCCATTCCACCCAATGCCTCCAGTAGTCCCTTCATCAGAGCGACAATTAAAAAAATCAGAAAAAAAAGGTAAAAAAGTTGAAACCCCAACTTTTTCAGGATTTTATCCTTCCCCATATTACCCAGGGTTCTTTTAGTTAGCTTAACTTGAATATAAATGGCCAAAGGCAAGGCAGACGGGAAAAAAGACGACAAGGGAGGGAAAAAAGTCAGTCTTCTTTCCAAGCCGAAAAATGCAGGAGGTGATTCAAAGGGAAAGAAAAAGAAATGGTCTAAGTCAAAAGTAAAGGACAAACTCGACAGTGCTGTTTATTTTGAACAAGAAACTCTTGATAAGTTGCTTAATGAAATACCTACAAAGAGCAAAGTTATCACTCCTGCTGTGGTCGCTGATAAGCTTAAAATTGGAGTTTCTCTTGCTAGAAAAGCCTTAAGTGACCTACACACTCGAGGCACTATTGCATTAGTTGGTGAGGCTCACTCATCTCTTAAGATTTATACAAGAGCTGTACTGGCTTAATAAGTAGATTTTTGATTAGGTTTAGATTAACTATTCTAGGCTTAGTAGAAAATTGCTCAGGTTTAGACTTGACTGGCAAATAGAATCGTTTTTTAAAGATTGAAGAAGACTTGTCTCGCTTTTTTTCTTCATGAGCTTTTTTTCGTTGGGAACAGGGAATTTTAAAGATTGGTAGTCGATTGATGTCAAGTTTTCTCTTTTCGCTTGTATTGAAAATCTGGAGTTTATACAGAAAAATGATAGTTTTTTTATGTTTTTACTGAAAGTTGCTCTGGAAATAGTTCTTTTATAAGCTAGAGACTTTTGATAGTCTTCTTTCTGTCGTTTTACGTTTATTATAGGTGAGATCTTTGATAATCTTTTGAAAATTCTTGAATTTTCATGAAAGATTTTTTTAGCTTCTTGTTGACGACATGAAAAATTCAAGGATTTTGGAAGAGAAAGTCTTTGACTGCTTTTGTTTTGTGGCTTTACTGAAGTGAATCTTGGGGAAATGTTTAAATTTACTTGTTTCAGTGGCTTTGGGTCTTTGATGAGGAATGGTAACTTTATGGGATTTGGAAATTTTGGATGATGTGATGGTCGAAGGTTGCTTTTGCTGCGGGTTTGGGTTGGTTTTGATTGAATTTTTAAATGGTCTTGAAAGGGGTCTAGGTCGAAGGAATAGGAGACTCTTCTGTTCATTTTTTGTTGAAATTATTGGTTGAAGGTTAGGGAAAAGGGAGAAAAAAGTTATTGTTTTGCAGTGATTTGATTGGATGTGTTTTCTGTGATGGTCTTTTGTTGGGAATGTGGATGTTTAGGTTTTTTTAGATTTTCAGATGGGTTTGGAGGTTTTATTGGTTAGTGGTTTATGTTTTTATTAGTTTTTAGTAGTTAGAGATAGTTGATTCTAGCACAAGATATTAACTTATTAAGGATTTTTTAGGATTAGAAAAATTAGCAGGTGGTAATATTTGGTTTATCGAAAATTGATATTGAGTATAGAAGATTAAGCTTATTTAATGAAGAAATTTTGGGGTAGGCTTTTGTGATTTTATATAAATCTAACTAGTATAATAAAATCTTGGTTGAAGGAATTTCTAGATTCGGAAGTTATCATGGAAGATTTTCAGTCTAGAATTGAATTTATATAGAATACTCAGCATCTTAATAATCTCCACAACAATTGAGATAAATTTTAATTACTAAATCCTAAATGAATCTTTGAAATAATTCTTTGATTTCTTGATACTCGACATCAAGTGTTTTCAGCCAACGCACTGCCTTCCTCATAACCAGAACCCATTCGCTTTGCTTTTGGCTGTAAGTTTTTTCTAATATGAGAAGAATTAAGATTGTGCAGCATGCATTATTTCTTTCTGAACAATTCAAAAGGTCTTGAGGAATCTGTGAAAGTCCAGGAATAAGCAGAATAAACTCATCATAATCCCAGAATCCTTTGCTAGATTGACTTGAAATAATGTTCATGTAATCAAAAGATTTAGGCGCTTTATTCTTTGATTGGTTAGGAGGTGCAGATATAGGTGGAGGCCCTGATAAAGGTGGACCTGATGATGCAGGTTGACCTCCTAATGCAGGTGGACCTCCTAATCCAGGTGGATATCCTAATGAGGGTCCACCTCGTAATGGAGGTGGACCTCCTAATCCAGGTGGATATCCTAATGCAGGTGGAGGTGGACCTCCTAATGGAGGTGGAGGTGGACCTCCTAATCCAGGTGGATATCCTAATCCAGGTGGAGGTGGACCTCCTAATGGAGGTGGACCTCCTAATGGAGGTGGACCTGATAAAGCAGGTGGACCTGATAATGCAGGTGGACTTCCTAATGGAGGTGGAGGAGCATTCATAGAGCTAGGAGACATCTCTAAAGAAAAATTAAGAATTGTATCAAGATCTTGAAGCCCATGACTAAGAGTCACTGAGTTCATAGATTGTGGTAAAAAAGATGACCCTCCTTGCAAGTCATAACTAAAACCTTGATAATTATTTGGCATCGGTGAAGGTATATTTGACATTAAAGGAGGCGGAGCTGGTATCGACATTCCTGGAGGACCAGGTTGCATTGCTGGAGCCATATTTCTAAATCCTGGAGGGTTCGCTTGCATAACTGAAAAACCAGGCACCCCAGGAGGCTTTGATGGAGGGCCAGGTGGAATTGCTTGAGAACCCATTGCTGCAAAGGGAGATGGCATTCCAGGAGTCATAGGTATATTTGATGAAGAAACATACGGCATTCCTGGGAGGCTAGATGGCATTCCTGCAGCCATAGGTCTGTTTGCTGGAGAGTAGGCTAATGTTGGTCGAGAGATATTAGGCATTGCTAGAGGAATATTCGAAAATGATGGAAAGCCAAGGGAACTTGGCGCTTGATCATAAACCACTGGAAAGCCAGATGGTATTCCTTGAGGAATCGGCCTTGAAATGCTAGGGGGAGGTGGCACTGCTTGATTATTTAATGGAGGGTTATATGGCATTAATCGAGGGCCAGGTGGCATTCCAAAATTAGGATACAAAGGTGGATTAAGTATAGGCGCTGCGATTCTATTGAGTGCATCTGTTTTAGTTCTAACTTCAACAGATTTTAATTCTCCAATCACAGCCTTATCATTTTCCTTGACACAAATAAAACTTGTTAATCCACAAGGAACCCCTGCTTCGATCGAGAGTTTTTTGATTTCACTTCTATTTCCATGAACATTTTCATATAAGTGTTCAATCCTGAATTTCGCCCATAATTTAAACAAATAATCTCCTTCAATCATTTTCAAATTTCCAATCAGAATCTCTTCATTCTTCTTCCTAAAATCATCATGGTAACTGAACAAAATAGGATCCTCACTGATCTCATCAGTCTCAAAGTATTGAAGATACCTTTCTCCATAATAAACATTCCCAAGTTTTTCAGGTCTAGGATAAAATTCTCCAGTCATTCCAATTTTCATTTGACTCACACAAGGCACAAGGCTTTTCTGAAGTGCGCCTATTACTTTTCCACCGATTTCTTCAATATCATTAACAAAATTAGCAGTTCCTTTTCCAGCTTTTGCAGACTTTTGAATTAAAATCTGATCGAAAGAGTTTCCTATTCCAAACGAATGAACTCTTGATTTTCCAGAATTTTGTAAAATCAAATCAATAACGGACTGAGGGCTATCGACTTCTCCATCTGTTATCAAAAATATTGTTTTTGAATAACCTTGAATAAGAGGTCCTCTCAAAATGTCTGCTAAAGGGGAAAAAATGTCTGTTCCTCTCATATCAGCTGAGAATGTTTGGACTTGTTCTATTGACCAGTCGATATTTGAAGATGAGCTTTTTACTGAATAAGGATGCATTTTTGCGAAATAGGATCCGAAACTAACAATGTTGAAATAAGAGTCTTCTGGAAGGCTTTTTAAGAATAGGACTGTTGCTTGCTTTGCGATGTTCATTCTGCTACCAGCCATAGACCCACTCCTATCGAGAATAAAGATGTACTCTCCTTGACCTTCGGCATCATCTAAAGATTTGAGAGAATGGTCAAAAGGGACAAAAGCGATCATTCCATAGTATTTATTTTTATATTTCTGGTAGATAAGCTTGGGTTTGTTTGAATCTTCTGCTTGATATTTGAACCAGATGTTCTTAGAAGGGATGTCCCTCAATGGTTTAATTCTTGTATCACCTTGGAGGATTAACTTATCCTGACTCAACACCCAATCAGTTTCAAAACTACTCAAAAATTTTTTTATCTGTTCCGAAGAATGAACAACAACACTAACACTAAAAACAACATCTCTATCATCAGCAGGGAAAAACATTTTCGGTATTTCCAGTTTCCAATCATTCAAATCAGCTTCCAAAGGAAAACTCAATCCAAACTCAACCTTCACTGAGTCTCCTGGTCCAAGATTCCCAATATTAACAGTCAAAGTCTTATTATCTTCTTCGACTTTTCCCATAACTGCAGTATTTCCACTTGCAAGGGCATCTTGATAAGTTTCTGAAGCTTTTTCAGCATCTTCTACTTTCGCTGTAAGAATCGAGCCATCTTTCAAGTGGATCTTGAGACTTGAAACAACTGAGTCTTCGGAGACGGGGAATGAGTAAAAGACTTCAAGAGGTTTGGAATCCTCATTGATGAATTCTTGGGTGACTGATAGATTGACTATTGCATTTTCGACTAGAGCTAAGAAATGAACTGATTTCATCGGGATAAGGCTTTGGTTTGGATTTGGGATTATTCCTGGCTGTCCTCTGTCGGGAGGAATGATGCAATACATACAGGAAAACATTATAGATAAAGTTTTTTAAAAATGTCTGAGAATTTAGTGACTTTGGAGATATTTTCAATTTTTAAGGGTTTTTAAATAGAAAAAAGTTGATAATAGTTTTGGAATGATCTTAATTTAAGTAAGTTTGGTGTTTATTGTAATGCAATTAACAGCTAAAAAGTGATGTTATTTTAAAGATAGTTTTACACGTTGATGCTATTAACATAGCAAAAAATATAGTAATTTTAAATTGAAGAAATTTTATAAATATTTGATGAATTTTTTTTACTTAATATCGTCAATCACTCATATATTAATATGACTGTTTTAGTAATATATACTTTGACTAATATCACACATTACTCTAAAATAGTTTATTTATTTAATAAAAAAGGTAAATAGAATACTTAAAAAAATCATCATAAAACCATAAAACTAGTAAATCAATTTAAAACCTGTCTCTCACTTTGTCTGATTCATAATCATTACCCAGCAGCTCGAGGGTTAAAAGTTTCTAAACATCCAGATTGATCCGAATTATAAAATTTAAAAATTTTTCAACTCTGAAACTAAAGATTATCTATTTATTTACAGAATTAGCTATACCTTCTTACTCATTCTATATTTAATCCCTCAAATCGATCATAAATATCCTCTTCAACAAAAGATCTCTAAAGCTTTAAATTTTTTAAATCCTTCAAAAGCACTTATCCATTCTAGATATCATTTGTTAAGGTTAAATATACCTTGAAGCACATAATATTAACCAATTAATTGTAAATTGAACTTTAATAATGCATGTCCTAGCTTTTGAAATTTCTGAAATCTTCTGATTATTTGATCTCCTTTTTTACTATAATCCCTTCAGGAACTAAATTATTAAAATAATCAGATATTCAATTTCTAATGATAAAGAAGCCTTTTAACGAAAATCAAAAACTATAATACCCTCTCCTCATTTAACACTAATCCTTATTTTTCAATGAATTAAGTTATTCGCTTAAAATTTAAGTTATTTTCTGATTTTATGCTTTTAAAATGTTCTGGCTTCGAGCTTCAAGCAACCACCTGATAATTCAGATGTTCATCAGAACACTTAAGCTAAGAATTATAATCTTTTATTTCGATTCTTTAAATTAAATACAAAGTCTACTATTATAAAAAATATATATTTTGATAAATAAAGAAACCATAATGGAAAATTTCCATTAGAACATTTATTATTGAATATACAGAATAACTTATCTACATTTTTGAGAGAAATCTTAATTACTAAACCTAGATGAATCTTTGAAATGACTCTTTGATTTCTTGATACTCGATATCAAGAGTTTTCAGCCAACGCACTGCCTTCCTCATCACTAAAACCCATTCGTTTTGTTTTTCTTTGTAGTTTCTTTCCAATAGAAGAAGGACTAAGATTGTGCAGATTGCATTATTTCTGTCTGAACAGTTTAAGTGGTCTTGAGGAATCTGTGAAATTCCAGGAATAAGCAGAACAAAAGCATCGTAATCCCAGAGCCCTTTGCTAGATTGACTTGAAATTATGTTCATGTAATCAAGAGTTTTAGGTATGTTATTCGTTGATTGGACAGGAGGTCCTGATAAAGATGGTGGTCCTGATAAGGGTAAAGGTACTGATAAAGGTGAAACAGATAAAGGTGGACTTGATAAGATTGGATCTGATGAAGGTTTTGGCCCTGACATAGGTGAAGATGTTGAGCATGTTTTAGATGTTGGCATACCTGAAAAAAATGAATCTTTTTTCATTGGTTGTGCTGATAAAGGTTGAGGCACTGACATAAGTGAAGATGTCGAAAATGTTTTAGAAGTTTGTGTACCTGAAAAAAATGAATTTTTTGTTAAAGGTTGAACTGATGAAGGTTGTGGCCCTGGCATAAGTGATGAAGTTGAGCAAGTATTAGATGTTGATGAACCTGAAAAAAATGAATTTTTTGTTAATGGTTGAGCTGATGAAGGTTGAGGCCCTGACATAAGTGAAGATGTTGAACAAGTTTTTGACGTTTGCGTATCTGAAAAAAAAAAACTTTTTTTTGAAGGTGGATCTGCTAATTTAGGTGGGCCTTCAAGTGTATGTGTAGCCTGAGTCTGAGGAAGAAAATTCTTAGAACCAAAAAACGAAGAATTTAACGAACTTTTTATCTCTGATTTATCTTGATTACTCTTAGAATAAAAAGGCATCGCTGATTTATCTTGATTAGTCTTAGAAAAAAAAGGCATCGCTGATTTATCTTGATTACTCTTAGGGATATTAGGCATCGCTGAATACGAATTAGACACTTTATCACGATTTTGAGATCCAAAATTAAAATTTTCTGCTTTCACAGGTTTTGCATCAAAAAAAGATAGCATGCCTTGAGAGTCAACTTTCTGAAAGCCAAGTTTTTGAGAGTCTGATTGCTTTGGTGGAGGCTTACATGATATTCCTGCAGCCTTAAAAAAAGTTATTGAAGGAGCAGGCACCTTTTGTATTGATGAAGCTGTAGGTAGAATTCCTAGAGGAGTAACTGACATGGATAATCCTAGAGGGCAAGCTGAGATTCCTGGAGCCATGGGCTTTATTATTGGAGTCATAGGCTTTATTACTGGAGGGCCCACTGGCATTACTAGAGGGCCAGCTGGCATTCTGATGTTATTGAGAGGATCTGTTTGAGTCTTAACTTCAACAGAATTTAATTCTTCAATCACAGCCTCATCATTTTCCTTGACACAAATAAAGCTTGTTAATCCACATGGAACCCCCGCTTCGATCGAGAGTTTTTTTATCTCATTTTTATTTTCATTAACATTTTCATATAAATTTTCAATCCTGAATTTTGCCCATAATTTAAACAAAAAATCTCCTTCAATCATTTTCAAATTTCCAATCAGACACTCTTCATTCTTCTTCCTAAAATCATCATGGTAACTGAACAAAATAGGATTCTCACTGATCTCATCAGTCTCAAAGTATTGAAGATACCTTTCTCCATAATAAACATTCCCAAGTTTTTCAGGTCTCGGGTAAAGTTCCCCAGCCATTCCAATTTTTAATTGACTCACACAAGGCACAAGGCTTTTCTGAAGTGCACTTATTACTTTTCCACCAATTTCTTCAACATCATTAACAAAATTAGCAGTTCCTCTTCCAGCCTTTGCAGACTTTTGAATTAATTTCTTATCGAAAGAGTCTCCTATTCCAAACGAATGAAGTCTTGATACCCCAGAATAAAATGAAATCAAATCAATAACGAACTCAGGGCAATCAACTTCTCCATCAGTGATCAAAAATAATGTTTTTGAATATCCTTCAATAAGAGGTTGTGTAAAAATATCTTCTAAAGGAGAATAAATATTTGTTCCTTCCATAATTGCTGAGAATGTTTGGACTTGTTGTATTGACCAGTCGATGTTTGAAGATGAGCTTTTTACTGAATTTTGATGCATTTTAGTAAAATAGGATCCAAAACTGACAATGTTGAAATAAGAGTCTTCTGGAAGGCTTTTTAAGAATAGAACTGTTGCTTCCTTTGCAATTTTCATTTTTGTACCAGCCATAGACCCACTTCTATCGAGAAGAAAGATGTACTCTCCTTGACCTTCGGCGTCATCTAAAGATTTGAGAGATTGATCAAAAGGGACAAAAGCGATCATTCCATAGTATTTATTTTTATATTTCTGGTAGATAAGCTTGGGTTTGTTTGAATCTTCTGCTTGATACTTGAACCATATGTTTTTTGAAGGGAAGTCACTCAAGAGTTTAATTTTTGTATCACCTTGGAGGACTAGCTTATCCTCACTTAACACCCAATCAGTTTCAAAACTACTTGAGAAGTTTTTTATCTGCTCAGAAGAATGAATAACAACACTTACACTAAAAACAACATCTCTTTCATCATCAGGTAAAAACATTTTCGGTATTTCAAGTTTCCAATAATCAAAATGAGCTTCCAAAGGAAAACTCAATCCAAACTCAACCTTCACCGAGTCTCCTGGTCCAAGATTCCCAATATTAGCAGTCAAAGTCTTATTATCTTCTTCAACTTTTCCCATAACTGCAGTATTTCCACTTGCAAGGGCATCTTGATAAGTTTCTGAAGCTTTTTCAGCATCTTCTACTTTCGCTGTAAGAATCGAGCCATCTTTCAAGTGGATCTTGAGACTTGAAACAACTGAGTCTTCGAAGACGGCGAACGAATAAAATACTTCAAGAGGTCTCGAGTCCTCATTGATGAATTGTTGAGTGACTGACAGATTGACTATTGCATTTTCGACTAGAGCTAAGAAATGAACTGATTTCATCGGGATAAGGCTTTGGTTTGGTTTTGGGTTTACTCCTGGGGGTCTTCTGTGAGGAGGTGTAATGCAATATATATAGGAAAACATTATAGATAACTTTTTTCACCAAAAAAATGGCTGAAAATGTAGACATTGTTAGGGGAACTCAAATTTTTTTAGAGTTTGATTAGAAATAAGGAGAGGATTAGGGTTGATTTGCTTTTGAAATAATTTAATTTTAAGTAAGGTAATATATATTGATGATTCATAGAGCAGATAAAGAGTAGACTTAATTTTTTAAATAGTTAGTAGCATAGTAAGAATTATCATAAACTCATAAAAATCACTGCTTCAGTATCTAAATAGAGTTTCCTAATGTAATGAATATTTGAAAATCAGTTTATCTATCCTAATAAAGCAATATAAATAAGATACTTAATAAAATCATTCAAAAACCATAAGATTAGTAATTACTAAACCCTATTCTAACCTTCATCTAATTCATTTTCAGTACCAAATAGTTAAAGCTTATTAGTTTCTCAACATAAAGGCAGAAAAAAATTGTAAATTTAACAATTTTTTATTTCTTGAACTAAGATTTATTTTTTTCAGAATAAACTAAGACCTAATGGCTCATCCTCTAATTAAAGACCTGAAACTTATTCAAAATATCATCTCTAAAGAAAAGATCTTTAAAATTTATATGAAACCTAAATTTGTTCAAATCATTTTCACAACACTAAAGGCCAACTAAGTATCATCTGCTCCAGGCCTTCAAGTTCATCACTCTTTAGTGTATTAGCTGATAATTTAGCTTAAATTAATCAGATCCTAAACTTATGTTTTACTAATTTTTCTAATTCTTTCATCATTCTTCTTACTATAAATGCTTTCAAAAGCCAAATTAAAATAAATTATAATAAGTTACTCAGTGTTCTAATGATAAAAGAAGCTTTTCAACAAACATTGAAAACTAAGATAACCTGTTACTATTACATTATTATTTTTTTTATAAATTGAATGTTTTATTTACGAATCTTACAACATAATTTCATTTAAATAAGAAATCTATTACAAAAAATTAGTCAAAATCTAAGAAAGGTCTTCAATTTTTTTTAAAACAAGAAATAATCAAGATTTAAACAATAAAGCTGCAAATTATTTTCGATAAAAATCATAGTAAATATAAGTAAAATAATTAACTAATCAGTGTAGAAAATTTTCTAAATTCTAATAACAATCATAAGTTTCTTATCAAGCTTAATTCTTCTAAGATTAATTCTATATGTCTCAACTCACCGAATTATTCAAGTAAAGCATTACAGAAAATTTATCAATCTCACTCATTATTTCACTAAAACTTTCAATAGTCATCTAGGATTACATTTTACTTCAATGAAAATCGAATTAATTCTCAAATATTTTTTAGTTTTGCTGAAATTTGAAAAGGCTTCTTTTTTATCAAAGACTTTTGGTAATCTTAAGTCTGCTGTTTTCTTTTTATTGGTGAGATTTGATAACCTATTTAAATTATGGAATTTTCATTTAAAATTTCTTAGCTTTTTGTTTAACACTTTAAAAATTCAAATACTTTGGAAGAGAAATTTTTGGAAAGTCCTGTCTTTATTGAGCTGAATATTATAGTAATGTTTATTTTCATATGTTTTAGAGGATTTGTTTATATTGGAAATTTAACTTCATAGAAAGAACAATTTAAATGATTTGTTTATCAGACTTTGAATTGATACAGGCTAGATTAGTTTTTATTGAGATTCTAAATGACTCAAAGATGTTATAGGCAAACGATTATACTCTTCTGCTTGATTTCTAGTGAAATTATTAGCTAGAGGTTATTAAAGTCAGAAGAAAGTTATTGATTTGGAAGATATTATTCGGTATTTTTTAAAATGTGGATTCTTAGGTTTTAAGTGATTTAATATTTTAAAATTTTAAATTAATTGTTTATTTTCATTAAGTTATGAGAACTAAGCTCTAGTTTTCATTGAAATTGCAAAACTTTATTAAGGTTGTATTATAAATAAAGATATAATCTGTACATAATTTATACTTGTGGGAATATAGGCTTATCTTAATTATATCAATAATTAAAGATTATTTTTTAGTTGAAGAACAACTCAGATATATTTATTAGATATCTGTGACCTACTTTTATGAAATAAATAATGATTTTAAAGAATATTCACAAAAGAAACAATCATGAAGTATTTCCCTTAAAGGAAATTTAATTTCTTAAAAAACGACTCTATAACTCAATCACATCTTTTAAGAGAAATTACTATTACTAAGACTAGATGAATCTTTGAAAAGACTCTTTGATTTCTTGATACTCGATGTCAAGCGTTTTTAACCAACGCACTGCCTTTCTCATAACAAGAATCCATTCACTTTGTTTTTCTTCATAAGTTTTTTCTAATATGAGAAGAACTAAGATTGTGCAGCATACATTGTTTCTTTCTGAACAGTTCAAAAAATCTTGGGGAATCTCTGAAAGTCCAGAAATCAAGAGAATGAAATCATCATAAATCCAGAAGCCTTTGCTAGATTGACTAGAAATTATGTCCATATAATCAAGAGTCTTTGGCACTGAATTAGTTGTTTGATCTGGAAGTTCTGATAAACGTTGAGATCCTGGAAAATGTGGAGCTGATAAAGTTTGAAGCCCAGGGATATGTGTTGAGAAAGTTGTAGGTGTTGGCATAGATGAAACATTTTGAGAATATGAATTTTCTAATGAAGGTTGATAACCTGGTAATGCTGGTCCTCCAATTGCAACTGCTTCCCTTCCACGTCCAATTCCTTGCATTCCATTTCCAACCATTCCTTGAATCTCTCCCATTCTAAGTCCTTCCATTTCTTGCATTTCTCCCATTCCATGTCTTCCAATTCCTTGCATTTCTCCCATTCCATTTGTTTTAGGTTCTTGAATTCCATTTCCAGCCATTCCAATTCTTCCCATTCCTTGCATTCCCATTCCGATTCCTCCCATTCCAGGTGTTCCCATTTCAGGTGTTCCAATTCCAGGTGTTCCCATTCCAGGTCCTCCCATTCCGATTCCTCCCATTCCAGGTCCTCCCATTCCAGGTCCTCCCATTCCGATTCCTCCCATTCCAGGTCCTCCCATTCCAGGTCCTCCCATTCCAGGTCCTCCCATTCCGATTCCTCCCATTCCAGGTCCTCCCATTTCAAATGCTCCACTTCGATTTACTGGAATTTTAGGTCCTCCCATTGCAGGCATCCCAATTGCAGGCATTCCAATATTTGACGGTAAAGGTAAACCAGAATAAGGATAAGGTAAACCAGTATAAGGATAAGGTAAACCTGAATAAGGATAAGGTAATCCTGAATAAGGATAAGGTAAAACAGAATAAGGATAAGGTAAAACAGAATAAGGATAAGGTAATCCTGAATAAGGATAAGGTAAACCTGAATAAGGATGAGGTAAACCTAAACTAGGATAAGGTAAACCTGAATAAGGATAAGCTAAACCAGAATAAGGATAAGGTAAACTTGAATAAGGATAAGGTATACCAGGAGGAGGTAAATGTAAACCAGGAGGTGAGGGTAAACAAGGTGGAGGTGAAGGTAAACCAGGACCAGGTGGAGGTAAATGTAAACCAGGACCAGGTGGAGGTAAATGTAAACCAAGTGGTGGTATAGGTGAATCAGTTGGTGATAAAGGTAAACCAGTTGGTGGTAAAGGTAAACCAGGTGGAGATAAATTTAAACCAGGTGGAGATAAATTTAAACCAGGTGGAGATAAATTTAAACCAGGTGGAGATAAATTTAAACCAGGTGGAGATAAATTTAAACCAGGTGGAGGTAAAGATAAACCAGGTGGAGGTAAATTTAAACCAGGTGGAGATAAATTTAAACCAGGTGGAGATAAATTTAAACCAGGTGGAG